>JAJOZX010014536.1:77500-84516 GCA_023014485.1 Bathynomus jamesi | reverse complement strand
CAAACAAACCTATTCGTATGTTTTAAAGTAAAAAACCTTTTATTATCTTTTCTACGCTGTCAAACAATTGATTTCTGTTTTTGTTTTTTTTTGTTTTTTGGTTATACTTTTGTTCAACAATTTTAAATGCTTCGTCAATACTGACTATTAATTTGATTGCCTGTTGTGTAAATAGTTATTATTAAAAGAGAACGGATTTATACTGTCTCATAACATATGCAAAACGATGCGCACACACACACACACACACACACACACACACACAAATGTGTGCGTAAGTGAGGTTGAGGTTCGCTAGTACTAATTGATGAACTCAAAAACATTGAAAACTATGAAGTGATTTACACAAACTTTGTCAAGATGTTCGACAAGTGTGATCATGGAATCATCGTACGTAGGTTGAATACAGAGGAATACAAAGGACACCAAAGAGCAACAGAGTGGCTGGTCCCTACGAGGCTGTATGTTTAAGAAGGAAAGTTAAAAGATGTAAGAAAATATAAAGACAAGCGAAAGTTTTAAAGCAAAGCAAAGAGGTTGAAAGAAAGGAAAGAAAGTTAAAGTGAAATTTGTAAAATAAAGAGGAGAAAATCCAAGCGAAAACCTACAATACTTTTACGCGCCAACAAATGCTTCCAATGGGGTTTAAGACAAGGATAAGCATCTAGTCTCTTTTTAAACGACTCGATCAAATTAATTTGAACTATTCTAGCTGGTAATCCATTCCACAAATTAACTATAAGATTGAATTTGAAAAAATGTTTAGCTTCATTAGAATTAAAATGTTTACCCACTAATTTGAGACCATTAGCGCGAGTTTTATTTGCATTTCTGAAGGTGAAATAATTTTCGGCGTTGACATTATCAAAACCTTTAATCATTTTAAACACCCGGAATAAATCTCGTCGAAAAGGCCTTTTTACGAGTGAGAATAAATTTAACGTTTTTAAACGGGCAGCGAATGATTTGTTTCTTAGTCTAGGAACCATCTTAGTAGCCCGTCGCTGCACTTTCTCCATTCTGTCTATGTTCTATCGTAAATATAAGGACCAGAAGTGAACGCAGTATTCAGGTGGGGACGTACTAAGGAATTATATAATGTTAGCGTTCTTTTCTCCGACTAAATTCAAATGATCTACAATAAATGCTAAGATTCTATTTGCTTTTCAACACTGATTACTCAATTTAAGTGTGTCGCCAACAATAATACCAAATCTTTCCCTTTCGCAACATTCATTATTGTTTTTGTCGCTCATAGAATACATTTCTTTAATACTGTTTCTACCAATATGAAATGTTTTACATTTGTGTACATTAAAGTTCATTATTAAAGTCCACTCGAGAGTAACTTATTATTAGTATCTTCTTTAATCCGCAAAAGTTCTGCCGCTGATTTTGTTCGTTCCCCGAGTTTGGTATCATCCGCAAATTTTGAAATTATACTCTTAATTCCTATGTCGATGTCATAATATAAATATAAAAGAACTGGTCCCAGATCTGATTCCTGAGACACGCCGCTAGTTACACTTTTCCAGTTAGATGCTTTGCCATTAATGACCACTCTTTGTTTACGTCCACTAACTAATTTTCGGTCCATTTGAGAACATTTACTATCAATTCCGTGGGAATGAAGTTTAGCTAATAATCTCTTATGGGGCGCTTATCAAACGCCTTTTGAAAATCGAAATATATAACGTCTTCTGGTTTACTCTCGTCATATATATTTACAATGTCATTAAAGAAATCGAGCGGATTAGTAAGGCAAGAACGATTACGTTGAAATCCGTGTGAGAATCTCTGACTAAAATTATTAATTTCTAAGTAACTAACTGGTTTTTGACCCGAACGATCGTCTCCATAAGCTTACCTACTACTGAGTCAGACTAATGGGACGATAATTTCCCGGAAGCGATTTGTCATTTTTAAATATTGGCCTAATGTTTGCAAGTTTCCAAATGAACGGAACTCCTCCAGACTGTAACGATTTATCGTCATTATTATTATCATTATTATTATTATTATTATTATTATTGAATATATATGTAAGAGGAGAGACATTGCGCAGTTCATTTCTTTAAGTACCCTAGGGTAGAGCTTATCTGTACTGAGAGTTTTATTAGGATTAATTTTACCTCTGACCGAGAGTACTTCAGTTTCACTAATGATAAAATTGTGAAGTTTTAAATGATCATCACTGAGCATGATTACGGGAACGGGAATGTTGTTTATATTTTCGTTAGTAAAGACAAAAGAGAAGAATTTATTTAAAACTTCCATCATTGTAAGTCATTGTAAATTTGTTCGTTATTTTCGCCTATGAATGGCCCAATAGTCCGCAAACATAATTATAGAAGTCCTTTGGATTTGGTTTAATTTGGTTCACTATATAGGGGTGTCAGGAAATGATTGCCCCCCCCTGTAGAGCAAAAACTAGAAGAGATAGATAAAAACCGGCGAGACCACTTGAAAGAGCGTTAAAATCTGAATAAAAAACATTATATTCTATTCCTGTGATTTTAATTCTACCATTTTTTTCCCACAGAAACCATGGCATCATCTATTTTGAACGATTCAGAGAAAAAGCGAGTTCTTGACCGCATTCGAGCTGTCACATTTCGTGAAGCAAAGGAAGCTGGTGCAACTTTCATAACTCGACACTGGGTGGCTGAGAGATTAAAAGATCAGAAGACTTTGTCAAAAGGAATTGGAATAAGAATCCTGAAGATTGTGAAACAGAATTTCGAGGAGGAAGACCGGAGAAATTATCTCAAGAATCGAAAGACATTGTGCTTGCTGCATCACGGCGCCGAAAGAAGAGCTGCTCTGAGGTAGCGAAAGAGATACTTATCCGTCGTGGTAAGATAGTCAATCGGAACTTGTGCATCAATTTCGAGTTCGCCAAGGCTTGAGTGCTTGGCATGAAATAGCTAAGCCACAGAAGAGTGATCTAATATTGAAGATCGGCTATGGTTTTGTGATTATCTTGAGGAATGGACGGAAGACGATTTCCTTCACTTGGTTGTCAGCGATGAATTCTTCGTTTATGTCTCCAGAAAACCAAATTTTCAGAATGATCGGGTTTGGGCAACAACTCCTGATGAAGTCCCAGACGACCAGAAGTATCGAGGAAATAGTAAAAAATCCAGCATGTGTGGGTGTTTTCATTATGTTCTCTATTCGGAAGCTCATCTGGGTTATCAAACCAAGAGGAACCAGTTGGGATGGGCCTTATTTTCGAAATGTAATTTTAGCCCAACATGTAATTCCGTTTTTGAAAGACCCCGAGTGTGTTTTGGATGTTGAACAGGCAACCTTTCTTCACGACAAAGCCCCCTGTATGAAAGCACTTGCGACTCAACAACTGCTTAAGGACAATAACATTGATTTTTTCGGAAATAATGAATGGCCTGGCAATTCTCCCGATCTTAATGTCTGGTCTGTGAACATGTCGGATCCATCATGAAGGATCGGGTGGAGTCCTTAATGCTGGAGCAACCCATTCAGAATCGGTATTCAACAGAAATTATGACTGCAAAGATCAACGAAGTCCTTGAAGAAATGAGTCATGATACCGATCTCTTTGAGACACTTCTGGGATCATACCCCCGTCGATTAATGGCCGTCAGAGCTGCAAATGGGGACAACACCCGATATTAAAACAAGTGTTTTTTATTCAAAATTAAACGCTCTTTCGCGTGGTTTTATCTGTTTTTTTCTATTCCTTTCAGTTTCTTCTGTACAGTGGGGGGGCAATCATTTCCTGACACCCTTTAGTTTTGCTAGCGGTGATCCTTCCCAAGTTGAATTGTGATTCCACTTGGTGGAACCAAATAAATGGATCACCCGGCCAGAAGACGGGGAGCTTTACGCTCAAGTGGGAGATGGCACCAGCGTCGTCAGGCATCTTCTCCTATGCTTGCTGACGTTACAGTTCATAGTTGCGGTTACTTTTTCTAATAAGTTTTTTGCTTCGCCTTCTCAATTATTTGTAAGCATTTTTATCGGAGAAATTATTTGTTTCTGTAAATGTGAAAAACGCGTTCTTTTTTAACGTTCAGCTGTTTTTCATTTCAGCATTCCACCATTTACGTTTAATAGACTTTACCAGTCTCTTTTTACTGATGGGATATTACTCGATTCTAAACTATTAAAATAATTAGAAAAAAGAAGTCTATGTTATTAATATCATCACGCGACAGAACCTCATCCCAATTGTGGGTCGAAAGTTGTAGTTTCTCTCAGGGAATTTAACTCTTTTAAAATCCAAAACGTATACCAGACTCTCCGAATTACGAACATTAACTTTAATTTCAAATGTTATTTGCCTCTGATCACTGGTGGAGAAGTACTTCCCACAGAAATATTATCATTTGAGAAAATGAACTTTAGAGCAAACCCTCGTACAGTCGACGACTGAAATTAGACTGTAAAAATATTTGGGAAGTATATGGGAATAGCAGGAAAAGTAAGAAAATGGATGTATAACTTCCTTAGTGAGTAGCAGCAAGTCATTACAGTCCAAGGAATGTCATCAGAATCGGAGGTTTGAAGGTACTAGGTACTAGGTATTAGCTATGACAAGGTAGTAGCTCTTTTACTATTCACAATCATGTTAAATGATACAGACGATGAATTTACCAGTGCTGTAACAGTAATATCCTTTGCTGTTGACAAAAATGAGAGCAAAATAAGAAACCCAGATGATATAAAGTCGCGACAAACGGACACGAACAGGATTTGCAGTTGGTCAGGAAGCAACAATATGAAGTTTAACACCCGAGAAATTTTACCTATTTAGATAGTAAGAAGTGAGAAACCAAAATCCCTGAAATACTATGTTCCAAATAGACAGGAAATTCAGAGAAATCCCAGAGCAAAAGATTTAAGAATTACAATGACCGATGACGCGAAACTGAGACACAAAATAAGATCAACAGTAAACAAAACAAAAATAATGGGATAGATACTGAGAATCTTTGGGAAAAGGGACAGGAATTCTCCTGTTAAAAATTTTGCTCATAACTAAACTGGAGTATTTCTCAGTCTTAACGTCCCGATATAAAAAAGGAGACACTAGTCACCTAGAGGAACTTCACAGCCAAGATCAATGGATGCAAAGAACTAAATTACTGGGAAAGATCGCTGCAATTAAATTTATACTAGCTGAAAATAGGAAGAGAGAAGTACACCATTATTTACGTATAGAAAATAATAAATTTGTCCCTAATCTCAATTTTAATCCTATAACGGTAACCATTCAAACAACAGTGGAAAATAGGAAAGGAAGAATGTGCCGTGTTTCCAAACTAAAGGAAAAACAGGGAACATCTTCAACCCTGAAGGAAAAATGTTTTGTTGTCAGAGGACTAAGACTATTCAACGAGCTGTCCAAAACACTTCGGAACATGAATGATGTCGACGGGGAAGTTTGAAAAAGAAGACTAGACACTTAGCTCGGGACAATCCCAGGTAATCCGAGTGTACTTGGCTATGTGAAATAGAGAACCCAAGAAACCAATTCGCTCTTTTATCAGGCCAACTCGAGAGGTGGTGCAACAAGCCTGACCTCTGTGAAGTGAGGAATCATCACAAGGAATATGTGAAAAGTCGAAACGAAAGTATAAATATGTTACAGTCAAAGTGTGTAACCAGCCATTTCGCGTAATGGCTGAAACTTTTAGTCATTTCGCGAAATGACTAAAATCTTCAGCCATTACGCGAAATGGCTGAAATTCCACCTTGGTCATTTCGTGGAATGGCTAAAATAACTTTTGTCATGAATTCATAGAAATAACAAACATCACAATAAAATTGGAAACCTTTATTTAACTAACTAAATCTGCTAAAACATACATACATCCATTCCACAGGTCTGTTCAAATAAGTGAGAAACACTCTTCAAATACACATTTGAACATTTGAACACATTTGAATTTGAATTTTCAATATAGAGATTTTCAAATACTAACCGGACCTTCAATGTTATTCCGATGTCCACCATTGAAGGCCCGGTTAGGTCAATTGCATGCCCTTGACAATTGGTTAGGTTAAGTCGTGTTATTTTCTTTAAAAACTAACGAAAATAGCACAACTTAACCTAACCAATTGTCAAGGGTATACAGTTGATCTAACGGGCATACAGTTGACCTAACTGCGCAAATGATCTTGTACAAAATGACCAAGGTGGAATTTCAGCCATTTCGCGTAATGGCTTAAGATTTTAGTAATTTCGCGAAATGACCAAGTGAAACGGTCATTTCGCGAAATGACTAAAAGTTTCAAACCATTACGCGAAATGGCTGGTTACACACTTTGACTGTAATATATATATATATATATATATATATATATATATATATATATACACACACATTTTAACTGCAAACAACACACAGTATAATTAATGTAAAGAACGACGCTTGTGTAGAAGAACGTTCCGCACAAGATGAGGAGGAAGAACGAACAAATGAAAAATGAGGTTTCTGCTCGTATGTAGGAGAATTACGACATTTGATTAATCGAGGCCCATGGTGTAGTGGATAGCATATCTGATCGGCAATCGGAAGATCCCGGGTTCGATTCCCGGGTGGTAACCTCATTTTTTATTTGTTCGTTCTTCCTCCTCATCTTGTGCGGAACGTTCTTCTACACAAGCGTCGTTCTTTACATACATATATATATATATATATATATATATATATATAAATAATTTACCTTATAATTCACCTATCATTACATCAATAATTTAGTTTACGACCAACTCAACCGTGAACCAATAATTTGATTTTGTATTACTTATTCAATATAAATTATTGCCTTGAAGAATGGAGTAAAATCATAGTTTCACATCCACATCAAATAATCCCCCTAAACTAGGGGAATTTTCTTTTCATTTTTTAATATACATTCAAATTACCCTAATTCTTTTCTTTCACTATTTTTATATCTACGATTTCGTTGTTTGATATTTGAGAACTTCTAAACATTAGAAGGATTCAATTTGCAACATTGGAAAT
>JAJOZX010014536.1:55000-75000 GCA_023014485.1 Bathynomus jamesi | reverse complement strand
TATTGGATTTAACGTGTAAAAATGTTTTCTTCTCTCTGATTGGTCAGCGTTTGGAAGCAGTGAAACAGCCCATGACTGGATAATTCATAATCTTCAACCCAACATGATATATATGTATATTAGTGAGAGACGTACAAGTCGTACATGACCCGCCTCCGTAGGCGGAGACTTCTGTAAAGTGACAAACATTTTCGAAATTCATTCTGTACTATTCCAGAAGGATATACATATATATATATATTATATCTTGGTGTCAACGGTCACCAATTTATGATGATTAAGTTTTAGGTGCTACCTTATAGTGACAACTTAGCTAGCTATCAGTTTACGTTACGGCATTATAGAGGCACTTTTATACAGGGTGTACAAAACTGTACATAAAGTCAGGATCTATTTTTGTGAAGCACTTGGAAATTATATGGAATTCAATCATAAAATGATAAAGTGGTAACATTTATTAAATAATTATTAAGAGTAGGGTTCGACGTGACGCCCATCAGTATCCCTGCACAGCTCAAATCGTTCCGCAGCATTTCTAAACACATTCTGGAGCATTTGCGGGGTTATGTTATCTGCAGCAGTTCGTATACGTGTACGTAAGTTTTCAAGACTCGTAATTTTCGTCTGATAGACGTGCGATTTGATAAAGCCCCATGCAAAGAAATCTAAAGGGTTAAATCTGGTGATCTCGTTGGCCAAGGTCTGCTGCTTCCGCGTCCGATCCAGCGATTTGGAAAACGTCCATTTAGATAATCCTGAACAATTTTGGCATAGTGACAAGGAGCACCATCATGTTGATAGAAGACGGTACTAACAATCCTATCCCCAATCAGCTGAGGTTCAAGGAATTGCTGCAACATGTCCAGATAAATAAGCCCCGTAACTGTAGCTTCAGCAAAGAAAAAAGGACCATAAACTTTAGAGTTTGTTAAACCCATCCAGACATTAACTTTAGGTGAGTCTCTTTCCCAATTTTGGACGAAATCATTCGGTCTTTCATCTGCCCAAATTCGACAGTTATGGCGATTTACTTTTCCACACGTATGGAAAGTGGCTTCATCACTAAAGAGAATGTTGTCCATTAAATTATCACTCCAGATTTGTTCTACGAGATCAGCACACACAGCACTTCGTCGAGGGAAATCTTCCTCATGTAAATCATGTAAAACCTGCAAATGATAGCTTTTCTTCTGCAAATTAACTTTCAGAATTTTGTGCACAGATGACGTCGGGAGGCCGAGTCTGTGTGATGCAGCACGAACGGACGTACGTAGCTCCTCAGTGAGAATTCCGCGTACTGCATTCACGGTAAGATCTGACATACACGGTCGTCCTGATCTTGCCTCATCATTTACAGATCCCGTTCGTTTAAATTTGTTCACCAATTTTCGTATTGTCTTGTCTATTGGCCCCGGCTTATGAAATCTCCTTCTAAACTTCTCTCTGATGTCATTGTATTTCTTTCCCTCGCTTCGCCAAATTACTATTGCCACACGCTCTTCTGTATTCATTCTAAGGGCTTCTGAAAAGAAAAATAGAAAAAATAATTATTCACAAAAATAGATCCTGACTTTATGTACACCCTGTATAACCAAATTGTCTAGTCTACCAGTTTGAGTGAAGGTTACTCGGCTGCCGTATTTACAACATTGATAGATTGCTTTGTCAGGCAATGACAAAAATGATTACAGTAAATTAAATAGGTAATTATGGAATAGTTAATTGGTTTGTAAGGAAAGGAAGAGCTAAGCTAGTTTTCCTTTCGCTTAAAAACATATAAAAAGTTCACAATGAGTGAATAACAATACAATTGCTTAAATGGGGTGTGCAAATACAATGATTGAATTGCGAGGATTAATTGTCAATTTCAGTGAAGTTACAGTGAATGATAATACATAGGATAGATTAAAGATGAGTAGGATTTTTGTTATACAAACTAAAAAATAACGCGCGAATATATTTCAGTCTTTAGGGTTGAGCGGAATGAGAGAATGGCACGAGTAAGGGTCCGTATGAAGAGATATTACGTCTTCTAAAGAGGAACGATAGCTGGCTTCTTGACGCTCTTCAGTGAAGTTTCTTGTGACGTTTCATTTACCGGAACTTGCCTACTTCCAGCGGGGATATTAACAGAGGAATTTATCAGACGAAATGTCTGTAGGCTCATAAACAGGATGCCTTTCATTGCCGCCTTCCTGACATATAAAATGTGTGATTCCCTCGAGGTTGAGAACTGCCTAGGTTATTCCTGCGGAAGTCCGATTCACGAGAAGAGAACCTGCGCGAAAGCAATATATATATATATATATATATATATATATATATATATATATATATATATATATATATATATATATATAACATCAATACACAGCGAGTAATAATTAAAGAATTTCTTAACACTTCAGTCGCTAGAGTACGATAACTTTACTCGCAATGGAATGCCTATTTTTTTTTTTTGTCAACACGCAAAATTTTAATTCCAGTCTTGCTCCGATATTTCTTTTCTTCTTCAATCAATGAATTTTGACAAAAACATCATTTATTTATTTGATTTATATATTAATTGAAGGATGTTATTAGAGAAAATGTATATATATATATATATATATATATATATATATATATATATTATATATATATGAAAATTATTTCACGAAAGTAACACGTGAAAAATATTTATGATGAATAAAACCACGAAGGAAAGGAAACACAAAAAGGTGCTCAAGCGCTTTCGTCTAATGACATCCTCAGGAACACTGAAGTACATAAAAGGTTACGGCCTATATATAGGTTACAGAAAGAAAAAAAAATAAATAACATACACACAAACATATATATACATATATATATATATACATACATATCTACACACATACATATATATATATATATATATATGCAATAAACGGAGAAGTAAAAATAAAAATTAAAAATTAAAAATTAGAGGATTAACAAAGAGGCAAACAGATTTGTAAGGAAAAATATCGATTTTTAGCACAAGATCAAATGAATTATAAAAATACAAATTTATACTGGAAATCTGCCTGGGTTTTAACACTTTGCCTTTTAGAGTCAAGTTTCGATACGGTATATATAAAAATAAAATGAAGATTAAAAGTTAATAAAGTAGCGTACAAGTTTACCAAAGATTTAGCGTCCTACCCTTTTTATCTAAATTTGTTTTGAAGGAATTCAAAACAACAGGATCGAGTTGAAAAAGACCTTTGCTTATGTTGAAGTTATTTGAAAGTTGGATAATGGCACACTCAAGAATATTTCTATTGACAATGTTGCTAGAATGAAATAAAACTGAAGCATTATTCCAATCAATACAGTGGGATAACTCTGACAAATGGACAAAAAGAGCACTGGACAACTGTCCTGTTCTAACGGAATATTGATGCTGTTTTATACGTGTGTGCAAATCCTTTCCCGTCTGACCTATGTAAAAGGAATCACATTGTTTACACCCAATTTTATAGATAATGCCTGAATTATTGGTAGGGCTATTTTTTACTATGATATTTTTCACAATATTGTTATATGAAAATACTACATTAATATCCAAAAGTTTAAGTACATTAGCAATGCCTAAAAAGCCCGGGAAAAATGGAAGTACTAAAATATTTTTGACAAAGTACGAGTGTTATTATTGACACGATAGAAAGTTCGTTTTGCCTTGTTGAGACAAGATTCCATAAACGCAGATGGGTAACACAGATCACTTCCAATACCGTTGATTTTTTCCAATTCGGCATCGATGTATTCCGGACTGGCGATCCTAAGGGCGCGGAGAAACATTGATGAAAAAATGGCCTTCTTAGTGGGGGTGTCATGTCCCGAGTAAAAGTGTACGTAGGACAAATTGTTTGTTGTTTTCCGATAGATACTAAACTTAAAACCTGGGCTTTCCCTATGTACACTCACATCCAAAAATGGGATTGAATTGTCTTGTTCCACTTCTAAAGTAAACTTAATGGAGGGGACTTGATCATTTAACTGAAGGAGGAAGTTATCCAGGTCACGATTCATGGGCCAGATACACAAAATATCGTCGACGTACCGCAACCAAGGGATGCCAACCCCCAGGATTCTCGGAATGTAAGTAATTTCGAAAAACTCCATATAAATATTGGAGAGGAGGGGCGATAAGGGGTTGCCCATGGCCATCCCAAACACTTGTTGATAATACTCGTTATTGAAAGTGAATTTACAGTCTTTGATGCAAAGCTTAATAAGTTCCAAAACAATGTGTGAAGGTAGTGGCAGGTCATACTTATGTACATAAGTATGACCTGCCACTACCTTCACACATTGTTTTGGAACTTATTAAGCTTTGCATCAAAGACTGTAAATTCACTTTCAATAACGAGTATTATCAACAAGTGTTTGGGATGGCCATGGGCAACCCCTTATCGCCCCTCCTCTCCAATATTTATATGGAGTTTTTCGAAATTACTTACATTCCGAGAATCCTGGGGGTTGGCATCCCTTGGTTGCGGTACGTCGACGATATTTTGTGTATCTGGCCCATGAATCGTGACCTGGATAACTTCCTCCTTCAGTTAAATGATCAAGTCACCTCCATTAAGTTTACTTTAGAAGTGGAACAAGACAATTCAATCCCATTTTTGGATGTGCGGGTACATAGGGAAAGCCCAGGTTTTAAGTTTAGTATCTATCGGAAAACAACAAACAATTTGTCCTACGTACACTTTTACTCGGGACATGACACCCCCACTAAGAAGGCCATTTTTTCATCAATGTTTCTCCGCGCCCTTAGGATCGCCAGTCCGGAATACATCGATGCCGAATTGGAAAAAATCAACGGTATTGGAAGTGATCTGTGTTACCCATCTGCGTTTATGGAATCTTGTCTCAACAAGGCAAAACGAACTTTCTATCGTGTCAATAAAAACACTCGTACTTTGTCAAAAAATATTTTAGTACTTCCATTTTTCCCGGGCTTTTTAGGCATTGCTAATGTACTTAAACTTTTGGATATTAATGTAGTATTTTCATATAACAATATTGTGAAAAATATCATAGTAAAAAATAGCCCTACCAATAATTCAGGCATTATCTATAAAATTGGGTGTAAACAATGTGATTCCTTTTACATAGGTCAGACGGGAAAGGATTTGCACACACGTATAAAACAGCATCAATATTCCGTTAGAACAGGACAGTTGTCCAGTGCTCTTTTTGTCCATTTGTCAGAGTTATCCCACTGTATTGATTGGAATAATGCTTCAGTTTTATTTCATTCTAGCAACATTGTCAATAGAAATATTCTTGAGTCTGCCATTATCCAACTTTCAAATAACTTCAACATAAGCAAAGGTCTTTTTCAACTCGATCCTGTTGTTTTGAATTCCTTCAAAACAAATTTAGATAAAAAGGGTAGGACGCTAAATCTTTGGTAAACTTGTACGCTACTTTATTAACTTTTAATCTTCATTTTATTTTTATATATACCGTATCGAAACTTGACTCTAAAAGGCAAAGTGTTAAAACCCGGGCAGATTTCCAGTATAAATTTGTATTTTTATAATTCATTTGATCTTGTGCTAAAAATCGATATTTTTCCTTACAAATCTGTTTGCCTCTTTGTTAATCCTCTAATTTTTAATTTTTAATTATATTTTTACTTCTCCGTTTATTGCATATATATATATATATATATATATATATATATATATATATATATATATATATATGTATGTGTGTAGATATGTATGTGTGTATGCATGTTATTTATTTTTTATTTTTTTCTGTAACCTATATATAGGCCGTAACCTTTTATGTACTTCAGTGTTCCTGAGGATGCCATTAGACGAAAGCGCTTTAGCACCTTTTTGTGTTTCCTTTCCTTCGTGGTTTTATTCATCATATATATATATATATATATATATATATATATATTATTTTCCCTAAATATCCTGCTTCTTCGAAGGTCTATTTATAGGAAAGTCAAGGAAAAATTGTCGAAAAATCCCCGATTTTTTACGGGCTTTGGAGGTTATCAGTAACGGGCTTTTTCATTTAGTCTGCTGAGATGTGTTGCTTTTTCTGCTCTAGAAGGATGATTGGGGAGCGAGCTAGAAGGAATTAACAAGGGGATGAGAAGGTTCCTTCCACCGACATCTCCTAATAGGGCATGCATTATTATTATTATTATTATTATTAATATTATTAATATTAAATAGCTCTAAAGTTTGTAAACAATTACAAATAATTCTAAAATATATAAATAATATAATTACGATTAAGCCTAAATTATATATATAATATATATATATTAGTGATGTAGCGGATGTCATTTTTTTCACATCCGCGGATGCGGATGCGGATGAGGATGTTTGATTTCAACATCCGCGGATGCGGATGCGGATGCGGATGTCTACATTTTCGTTATTTTTTAGGATATATTCGAGATTTGTTGTGTTTAACGTATATAATAAGTTATTATATAGAGAGAGCTGTAGCTATAATGTAGTATAATTGATTAATTGTACAATAATTGCTGTACTTTTCCCTGAACATATAAAATAATAGCAAGCATCTAACTAATATAGAAATCAATTAGTGAATTCGTCTGCAAATAAATTCGTTATATTTTGTTGAGTTTCAGCCACAATTAGAAACCATAATTGTGTTACCCGACCTCTTTCCCCAACCTCCACCCTTATAGAAAGAGATCTTTAATTAGCTTGATAACTATTTATATTAAGTTTAAAGTTTTATTAGGCATATTTATAAATGAGTAATTAAAATAAAGTAAACTAAGATGTTCATCGTTTAATATTCAAACTTAATTATAGGACGGTTATGCTTAAGGAACATTAATTTTTCTGCCTTTTCTGCTGCCAGTCTGTTTCTCTTTTCATCATATATTAATCCAGCACTGCTAAATAATCTCTCGCTTGGTACGCTTGTTGGAGGACGTGCTAAATGTTTCCTTGCAAGTTTACTCAAGTATGGATAGATATTCTGCGTATTTTTCCACCAACTAATAGGATTGTCACATGCAGCCAGGCGTTTTTCTTGGTGATAGCTCTCGATCATTTTTACTACATCTTTTGACATCGCGTAGGTCTCGTCATCGCTGCTTGACTCAAGAAACTGAGAGAGAGATTCTGTGATAGATTTGCTTGTTGAAGGTGTTGGTTCTGTTACTGAAACTTTTATTCTTTTGGTGGGTGGCGAAGCGACAGATTCAAGAGATTGAAGCTCTTCAACTGTTTTGCCAAGTGATGATTTAACTCGTTCTAATGTACTAGGTGAAAATAACTTAGCTTTGTAACGTGGATCTAAGTAGGTTGCAAGAGAGTAACTTCATACAAGAACAGCCTCTCGTCTTGTCGCTTGCATCACTTTTGCGCACAATGAACTAGTTCTATTAATATAGTAGAATTTGATAATTTCCGCTTATTAATGACGTTTTATCTCAACGGTCCACATCCGCACGACATCCGCAGTCCAAAGTGCAGATGCGGATGCGAGAAAATGTGCGGATGTTCCGCGGATGCGGATGTGACCTACATCACTAATATATATATATATATATAAAATAATAATAATAATAATAATAATAAAAAACTAATTAAAACAGGTAATAATTAAATAAATAAATAAACAAATAAATAATTTAATAAATAAAAATATTAAAATAAAATGGTCAAAACTTTGTAAAATATTAATTCAAAAAAATTTATCATCATTATCATTATATAAAATCACTTAAAATACGCTTCCTCACATCAGATAAACCGCGTGATAAGGAAACCTACTCACCATCTAAGTTCCTCACCTTTTTCCGACTCCACACCCAATACCTACACCACTGATGTCATCCGTCTACCTGGCTCCTTTTTATCGACAACGCTACTCTTAGCTAATTTGATCAATGCGGTTATTGTGAGTTTGTCAACGGTATTGATATAAATCAGGGGTGTCCAACCTTTTTTTCATGAAGGGCCATATTTCAATTAATGACCCACACCGAGGGCCAGTGTGCAAATTTTAGATAACATTTTATTTTAAAATTAAATTTTATTGAAATAAAATGACATTAGATAATGAATTTTCAGTATCCGCCAGCCGGGCCTGACACAAATAGTTGGCGGGCCGTATGTTCTTCACTAACCGATTACTAAAACTGGACGAAGTAACCATTCAGACAATTACGAAAAAAGGCGAATGGTTATGAAAACTATTTAAAGGGACAGTTCTCATCGACATCACTCCTCCAGTCAAAATATTTTGCAGGGAATTTATTCGAAACACAGTCAGGATCGACAGGAAGAGAAAACAACTATTCATTGGTTTTTGTTATAAGTAAAAAGGAGTTTAAGCTACATATTCGTTCGACAGCTTCGACCAAAGTACTTTTATAATTTTCTCTTCATACTAAAAAAAAAAAAGGTATGGTGAAGATTTAAATATTGTGGATAGTGACTGCAATCACTGACGTTGATCGTATCCAAAATGATTTTTTTATTCGTTGTAAAATCTACAAAACAGTTATTGATCTGTTGAATAAGAGCGACACGGAATATTATATATATATATATACACCTCGCAACCTCGTAGCAGTTCCGTGCGTTGGTCTCTCTTCACACGTAGGTCAAGCTGGTGGCCCCGCCTCTAGGCTTGGCTTGGTGGAGGAGCGAGTTGCTCCCTTGCGCTCTCCACTGCACAGTGCACATAGCCAGGTACACCCAGCTCATCTGGTATATATATTGTTGTGACGGCAAATTTGTGCGCCTAAATCTCTTACTAAAATAGGAACAAAAATTTTAGTTTTAAGATTTTTGTTGCTTAAATCTGTAAGACAAAGTAGTTTAGATTATTGTTATTGAAGAACATCAATACGTTTCTTGCTACAGGGTTAAAAAAATGTTTAAAATTCGTTCGATTTTAATTGTTGTCTTCTCACGGTAACTGTATCACCCAGGTCAGCCTCGAGGTAGAGATTTATGGTAGGGTCTCGAGAATTGCCTCTCGGTTCTAAGAGAAAGAAAAACAAACTGACCTGGTTCATATGTAAGATGGTTTGTTTTCTCTTTGTTTCGTGGTTAAACTTTGGGAACTGACTTCGAACCCACTTGTTAAACTGGACCATAAGGTTGGTCATAAATTTGAAGAAACAAGTGGCTTCGAAGAAAGGACTTTATTTTAAGTTGATTTTTAAGGAAAAGGAGGAGCTCTCCTTTGAAGGGAATGTCAATGTCCAATCAAAGGACAATGATTCTTGTAACACCCAGTGAGGAAAAAGGGAAACTCCTTCCCTTATGTATGGATTAAAGCTTTCGTAGGAATGACCTCATGTAATGAAAATGTTTTTGATAGATCATTCAGAGTAATGTAAGGCGGAGTCCTCGTAATTTTAAGGTGTAACTTAGATTTCTAAGTTGGTTGTAGTTCCATCCTCAAAAGTTAAAGTGGCTTTTAAACTAAATCTTTAAACTCTGTGGCATGATTGAAATTTCTAAGTTGAGTTAAAACTGTTTCACGTTGTACGAAAATCTGAATTTCCTTTATTTTACGCGAACTTAGTGGGAGGAGCTTAATGTTACGCGTTAGAAAAAGGACTTTGCGAAATTTCTTTTAATTTAATTATTGTTCGCATTAAATGTTAAACTTGTAAGTTTGCGAAATATTATGTTTCCTCATGGGAGAGTAAATATCTGTGGTGATCTTGTTTCCCGAGGAAACCGGTGAAGTTAGTGCATGACCATTTGAAGCCTTAGAAAAATTTACTTCATTTAATTGACGGACTTTTTTCCTGGAAAATCTGCGGAATTCACGCAGAACTTTGTGAGTAAATTTCTTAAATTTTTTTTTGTAAGTAAACTACTTCTGTACACTTATTCTTAGATTTCGGAATTTGAATTTAGTGCTATTTCTAGAGTTACATGCAAATCAAAAACCCCCCCTGTATAAATGCTTTTTAAGACTTAAATAACTGCAAACATTTTCTTTAAATTGAAAATTTGATTTTTTGGAACAAAATTTGTATATTTCTTTTCAATTTATGTTCTATTTTGAGTGAAACAAAATAAACCTCACACGACGGAGGGTGTTGTTTTATGCTACGCTACCTTGCAATAGGCCTCTCTTGCAAGCTGAGGATACATTAACATTAAACTTCGAAATTCAAAGTAGGCTTCAAGTAAGCCGAGAAAACTACACATATAAAATTGAAGGGCCATCCGAGTGGATAGGCAGAGTCATACTGAAATAACGAACTCGCCGCGCGCAATAAGTGCAACCGAAAAAGGAGTTGCACCACAATATTTACTTACTTTTGTTACTTACTTTTGTTCAGTTTGAACGACGGTTCAGGATCGACCAACGGTCGACCCCTCTGCATATATATATATAATATATATATTATATATATATATATATATATATACAGGGTGGGCCGAAAGTCTGGATCCATAGAAAATATTTATTTTAATACATAAATTACAACAAATGGTAAATACTTAAAATGAATATCAACTTTAACTCGTAAATGCGTACCGTATCCGTGATACTGTACAGTGGTTCGTACTCCAGTATAAACAAAAATTATAACAAATGCTCAAATTGGCGGCCTCTGACATCGAGACACTTAGGGATGGAATTTATGATTTTTAATAATTCTTCGAATTGACTTCTCGAGATGCGTGTTTCATTTGATAATCTTCTTGTTGACTTTACTGGACTATTCGTTAAAGTTTCACATACCATTGCAGAGGTATTTTCATCAGTTGCAGTTTTTGGACGACCAGAACGCCGTCGATCATGTACACTTCCTGTTTCTTTGAAACGTTTAAACAACTTGCCAACAGTCGCATGTGTTACTGGATGCTTATATATATATATATATATATATACATATATATATATAGTATATATATATATATTTAACACAATACAGTAAATAAAATACATTTCATCGAAATGTAAAAATCTGTTTCGTAAATTAAATGATGAAAAAAGTATATTTGTCGTAAAATTATTAAATTACATTTGGAAGATTAACCTTGAAACTGTTTTATTTCTATCTATTTATTCACTAATTAATAATTAATGACTTGAATTCAAATTAACTTCCTTGATTTTTGATATAATAATCTGTATTGAAAAATTGTATGTTTACACGCGGCAAACATTTTGTGAAAATGTTTGGTGATTCATCGTCTCTCTCTCTCTCTCTCTCTCTATATATATATATATATATATATATATATATATGAAAATTATTTCACGAAAGTAACACGTGAAAAATATTTATGATGAATAAAACCATATGTATGTATGTATGTATGTATGTATGTATGTATGTATGTATTTGTATATATAGATATGTATATATATATATATATATATATATTATGTGTGTGTGTGTATGTATGTTATTTATTTTTTCTTTTTTTTCTTTCTGTAACCTATATATAGGCTGTAACCTTTTTATGTACTTCAGTGTTCCTGAGGATGTCATTAGACGAAAGCGCTTGAGCACCATTTTGTGTTTCCTTTCCTTCGTGGTTTTATTCATCATATATATATATATATATATATATATAATGATGCGCACCCATAAGGTAAAATGAAAAACAATTCTAAAATCTTTCGTATATTCAACATACACCTCGTCAGGGAAGAAAGAGAAAAGGCAAGAAGCCGAATATATATATTATATATATATATATATTATATATATACACACACATCTCTGCACAACGTAAACAAGATAGGAGGGATTAACGATGAATTAACAAGTATTAATTAAAGGGAAAATTATTTTAACAAGATGGAGTCCAATTTATACGTTCCCAAACTGTTATTAAATTTATTTATTTATTTCTAAAATATGTGAATACACAATCCACAATGTTCCTCTCTTTCCTTTATTTTTAATAGACATTTTTGAGCTTTTCCAATTAATACACTGGTTACATATCTTTATATACGGTTAAACATTTCATTACAATTATTTCACCTCCTACTCGAGATAATTCCTCTTTCCCTTTGGCTGGAATATTTTTTTTTTCTAAGACTTTTTCAACGTCTTTTCATTCAAGGTTATTAGCATTTCTTCCGGGTTTTTTTTCATTCACTAAGATTGCTTTTTTTCACTCTATTTGTGTCATATAGAATCTGATGTCTTCCCAGTTTATAGTCTTTGAGTTAAGGTTAAAAATCTCTAATTTTACAGTTACATTATTTTCATTAAGAAAATCTTATTTCTGTTATATGATAGGGTTTTTCTGAGAAAGAGGTCAATGTAACTTGGTCCCAAAACGACCTCCTTATCAAGAGTCTAATATATATATATATATGGAATATAATAATATCCTGCATGAACACGCACGATTTTGCATGATGAAAAAATCGCCCGCACCAGGGTTCGAACACACCACCTGCTGAGGAAAAAGTGAGGGCGCTAGCCACCGCACATGACGAGACAAAACTTAACAAACCTGTCATATATTTAAAAAAACCGAGGAGCAGAACGCTTTCGCGTTCAGAGGTATTTTACGTGTCAACCCTCCCGCACTGGAGGTAATGACCAGCATTTCACTCAAATTATCTGGTGCTACACGGGGGGGGGGGGGTGTTCCATAAATGAAAGATCATGCATAAACACGCACGATTTTTCAACACGAAAAATTGCTGCAACTGAAAACTTATGCATGCAATAAAGTGGCCAATTTGTGTATTGCCAAACATGGTTCCTTTGAAGGTAAAATCTCTCCTTTTCAATGAAAGTTATTTCTCTAATTTTTAGCATCAACTTTAATTATGGAAACAATTATTAAATTGGCATCGTAATTGATTATGTGTTCTGTTTACTTATATTGAGAACCTTTCCTTTACAACCTTTCCAATGTTCCGTGCGATGATTCCTCATTTCACAAAAGTCAAGCTTGTCGCCCCTCCTCTCAGAGTGTACCAAAAAAAAATATTTAGCTCCAAGTATTCATTCTCTGACTTGAGGCAGATTCTAGCGTGTCGTGTACCTAGCTAAAAGTAAATATATATATATATATATGTGTGTGTGTGTGTGTTACATGGAATCTGTATAACTAGGGACTTCATGAAATCCCTAAAATGTTCAGGGATTTCATGCAAGGGTAAGTAGTGATATTTTCGTTAAACCTACGGGAAAATTATTGAATGCCCAGTTAGGTCAACTCTACGCCCATAACGACTGGTTAGGTTAAGTCGTGATATTTTCGTTAAAACTAACGAAAATATGACGACTTAACCTTACATGAAATCCTGGACATTTTAGAGATTTCATGAAATCCCTAGTTATACAGATTCCCTATAGCATATATATATAATATATGTGTGTGTGTAAACATAGTGGCAGAATCCAAATTAGTAAAAATATAATGTGTCTATCTATCTATCTATCTATCTAAAAATGATGGAGATTGACTGAGAGTCAATCTATTGAGTAGCAAAGAAAATTTACATACGAAATTGACAAAAAAAAGTCATAAAAGTCTGATGACAGAAAAATAAGATTAAATAATTTATAAGTGTTGTACATTTCTGGGGTATTATTATTATTATAAAATCTATATACAGGGTGAGTCAAAAGTCCTGCCTCAATATTAACTACCGTATTTGACGGCATATAAGACGCACTTTTTTTTTTTTCCGAAAAATGGTTGAAAAAAATCACCCCGCATCCTATATGTGAAGTTACGGTCTCCCGTAGGTTAATGAATCCCCCCCCCCCCCAGTAGCTGTCTCCGGTAGGCTAAATTCTGCCCAGCCCAACTTCAGAATATGTTCTTGTTTACTTAAACACATTATTATTATTATTACATCATTATTATTACATTATTATTTCTTTTAATTAACTAAAAAAGGAATTATTGTAAATATTAAAGCTGCATTTATAACTACTGATGATGATATTACGAGACGATTATCGTCTGTACGTCACCCAACTATTCAGAGCTAAGCAGTAACCGTTTCTGAACTCTTACAAACGTAACTATCTATTAATGTCTATTAATATTGAGTACCAATAACACTGAAATTATTTTTTTGTTACGCAGATTTGTTTATTTTAAAAGATCTTGCTTTTAGTGAAATGCTTTTTTGAATTTTGCTTTACAGAATTAATGATATTTTATGATTCATGTAAGATATTTTCATCGTAAATTACTTCTGCTATGTTGATCTCATGCTCATGTTCCATATTGGTAGAAGTAAGCATTAAATGCTTAAATACACTCAAAAGTTTTTTTTTTCTAAATATTCCTTGCTAAAATGTGGGTGCGTCTTATATGCCCGTGCGTCTTATAAACCATCAAATATGGTATACAATAAATACTTTTGAGGCAGGAATTTCGACTCACCCTGTATAAATAACATATTACCAAGAACGTTTAAAGATTACGTAGTGATGTTACTAAAAGCAGTTTAAAATGTAAATAGAAACGGAAATATAAAATATGGTAAAAATATTGGGTAAAAATGTCAAATCATCAAGGACGTATTTGTATGTACAAAAAATCACCAAGGACGTATTCATATATGCAAAATAAATAAAAAAAAAAAATAAAAATTCATAAGAAAGTTATAATAAAGATCGTCGTAAACATATGGAGGAAAAAAATCTATATAGTAAAATGGGGTAACTGGGCCACTTGCAGGGGTAACCGGGCCATACTAAGTTTAAGCTAAATTTTGTTATTTTTTCCATGCATTTTAGGTACCTACAATTTATGAACAAACTTCATACCTCTATATAACGAAGTTTACCTTAAACTTAGTAGGGCCCAGTTACTCCTGCAGGGGCCCAGTTACCCCATTTTACGTAGATAAGACTTGGAAATTAATTGTTCAAACAGTACTTACAAGGAATTTACAGGACGTTGAATTTAACGGAAATTCCGAAGTTTATTGGGAATAAATGCCTTTCCCAATATTGCTACCATAATTCGTGGGGTGGGGATTGTGGGGTGAAGGGGAGGGGAGGGGATTACGTATAATAAAACACACATTATTAAAGTAATAATAAATTCAAACGTGTTAACTTATGGGAAGTCTTTAAATTTTCTTACATTTCTCTTTAAATTTTTTTTGTCTTTACAATTTCTTACATCTTTTGACCTCCCATTTTTAAACAGACATTCTCGGAGGGACCAGCCGGTCTGTTGCTGTTTGGTGTCCTTCGTATTCCTTTGTATACCTTTGTATTCCTATGGAATTTTGTTGTACTCTCGAGTTATACGTTGTGGGCAATGTCTTAACACTGCTTCTCATCGACCAGCGAGGTTAAGAGTTATTGGGTTTACAGAGAAGTTGGATGGGAGATCATCCTCTGAATCCAGACTATGTACTGACTCGTGGTTCAGATCCCACGTAAAGCTGTAGGTCCCCCCGTAATATGACCTTAGATGTTGCGAAGGAGGTTAAAAAGCACCATTATTATCTCTCTCTCTCTCTCTCTCTCTCTCTCTCTCTCTCTCTCTCTCAAAGAAACACTAAGTGTCCCTTTAATCTTTTAATATACTAGGGGCACTTAATATATTTTGCCCCACCCTTTTTCTTAGTTAAATAATAGGTCATGGGGCTGAAATGTCTTTTGGGCCGTAAGTTTGAACTTTCTGCGCTTCACATAACCGGATTTTTCCAGTTTGAACCTCCCCTCCTTGTATAAAACCGCTTTTAAACGCCCTTGTATAAAACCGATGGTTAACGCAGTTTCGAAAATGGCGTCTGTTAGTGATGTGCGTCGTAAACAGAGAGCTGTTATCGAGTTCTTAACCGCAGAGAAGGAAACGCTCAGTTGGAAATATTCACAAATGTCTACAAAACGTTTACGGAGATGCTGTTGTTGATCGAAGTACAGTTGGACGCTGGTCTAAACGTGTGAGATCATCGGAGAGAGGGAGAGCCAGCCTCGATGATGAGCCACGCAGCGGTCACCCGGCATCGGCTGTCACTCACACTGTGCAACGTGCTAACAGCATCATTCGATCAAATCGGCGCGTCACATACAAGGAGATATCACTGGAGCTAAGAATTAGTGAAGGAAGTGTGAATACGATAATTCAGCAACTGGGATACTCAAAAGTGTGTTCACGGTTTGTTCCTCGCGAACTGACTGAAGATCACAAAGCCCAAAGAAAAGAAATTGCTTTTGAGTTGTTGGTTCGATACGAGACAGAAGGGGATGACTTCTTTTCACGAAGTGTGACTGGGGATGGGACTTGGGTACACCTCTTTGAACCTGAAACAAAACGCCAATCCATGGAGCGGCATCACGCAGACTCCCCACGCAAGAAAAAGTTCAAAATGGCTCCCTCTGCAGGAAACGTTATGGCCACCATCTTCTGGGCCATAAAGGGGTGATTCTGGTGGACATTATGAGGAAAGGACAAACAATCAACTCAGAAGCATATATTGCTACCCTACAGAGACTCCAGAGACGTATAAAGCGAATTCGACCGAAGAGAAAACTGGAAGACGTCCTTCTTTTGCACGATAACGCAACACCACACAATAGTTTGCAAACAAGAGAGGCCATCACAAAAATGCGCTTGACTGTGTTACCCCACCCTCCATACAGCCCGGATCTGGCACCTTCAGACTTCCATTGTTTGGGCCAATGAAGGATGCTATTCGTGGAAGAAAGTTTCAGAGTGACGATGAGGTTGTTGAGGAGGTTAAGAGGTGGCTCCAGCGGAACCCAGCGGACTTTTACCAGCAAGGAATAAAGGCCCTTGTTTCGAGGTGGAGGAAAGCCGTAGAAAAGGATAGAGATTATGTGGAAAAACAAAAACTTGTAAAAAAGGTATGTAACTACTTGTGTACAAAATTTCTGAAACTTACAAGGAAATTTACTTTAGATTATTTTCGGTGAGTTTGAACGACGGTTCAGGATCGACCTGCGGTCGACCCCTCTGCAGCATCCCGCCTCATTTGTGGGATTGAAAAAAAAAAGTGGGGCAAAATATATTGAGCAGCCCTCGTATATTATTTGTCAAAATTAAATGTAAAACGTTCTCTTTTCTAGTCATTTCACAGATTTCCTGAGTAAGTTCACAATGTTCCATAATATCTAATAACATTATTGCCTCGATTCTATCGTCGTTTGTAATGTTACCATGAAACTTCGCAACATATAAAACTTCGTTATTTTTCTTCCATTTTATGAATGGAAAGTCAAAATCACCACAAATTAAAATATTTGGTGTTGAGGTTTTGATTGATTTTAATATGTTTTATATCTCATTTATAACGACTTTAAATTCACATTCTTTGGTGTTTGGTGGTGTATACATTGATAATGATTCGGTCCAGTTCTTTTACTTCTAAAATAAGGATTTCGACTGTGCTGTTTGATTTGATTACATTCACTTCACATATGAATGTGCTTTTCACGTAAATGCAACAACCTTTTCGTTTTCTAGCAAACCTATCTTCTCTACATACATTGTTCTGTAGTGCTATTTCAGTGTCCTCGATGCAGTTTTCACAGCCTTTTTCGCATTTATTTAAGTGTGTTTCCGCTAGGCATATGATATCTGTGTTTGTTTCCCGAGTTGAATTGATCAGGTATTGTAATTTGCAGTCTGTATGGTCAGTGTTAATAAACCTGGTGCACAGTTTTCCTGGATAATGATGTTGTCTGATCGATTTTAACGATTTCTGTTCGGAGTAATTGGGTGGGCCATTGGGAATAGTGGGGAAACGGTCTTTGATACCATTGTGATATATATATATATATATATATATATATATATATATATATATATATATATATATATATATATATATATATATATATATATATATATATATATAAACAAAAAATATATGATGAAACTTCAATAGAAACTAGAGCCTCCTTCTTCTCTCTCTCTCTCTCTCTCTCTCTCTCTCTCTCTCTGAATTAGGGCATATTTTTATACATCACATAAAACTTGTTCCGTGTCTCTAAAATGTAAACAAATGTTGTTCTCTATTCCAGGAGTTTATTCAGTAATATTTTCACTTGTTTTTCGTTTTATTTCCCTCTGAAAGTCTCCTATCGTCAATATTAGGCAAGCGATCATTTTTATCAAGTTCATTATTGGACTCATTTACATCAATGTGATTTGCATAGATATTTTTAACTTGATTTTCATTATTATCATTAAGAATCTCTTTTTAATAATTAATTAATATTATAAATATTTTTATTATTATTGCCTTTAATATTTAAAGAAAAAAAATTGGGCTTATTTTCTTCTGCCGTGATAAATTTAACCATTAAAGGAGAAATGCTTTCACACTCGAATGGAGAAGAGGGGGGAGGGTTACCTTGGGGAAAGCATCTACTTTCCTTAGGGGAGAGCCTACAGACCCCCCTCTAGGCGAAGAATAGGAGGTTTCACTTCAGTGGGCGATGGGGTGCAGTCATCCTTGGAGAGAAAGACAATAGAAGCACCTCACAAACATTTCCTTCCTCGATTTTGTCTTCAAATAAGAGAGAAAGGCCATTAATTTTTATTCTAGGGCTTCTCCCCCCCCCCTACCCATGCATAAAAAGGACTCTCTTCGTTATCTCCAGAAATTTCCTTCTCGTTCCGAAATATTCTTACGCAGTTTCGCTCCAAATATCCGTTATGAAAATATCCACACAATGCTTCATTTTCACGTTCAGATGCTCTATGCTCGTCTTCCAGGCATCGATGGCAGTTGACACTTGTTGCTTCCTTTCTTGTGACGGTTTGCTCGCTAGGCCTATTCTGATTATAAGCCAACTAGGCTGATTGCTTCACACGTCGACTAATCTTTTTATGTCAGCCCTCTTTTCCTTTACGTAAGTTTGCAATCCTTTTAGGCGATTAACTTCTCCCATTATTATCTGCAGTGCGGATAATTGTGGTTTAAATGACTTCTAACGTTAAGTTTTTCATCAATATATGACTTAAAACGTTCTGGAACAACTCTTGATGAAGCTAGAATTGCCAGTGACCTCGAGTCCAAGCAAATTCGAATCGTCCGCGCGCATGCATACATTGTCAGTTATGACCATAACCTGTCTTACAAAACATTAAAAATAATTTGATTTGTATTCCACAAACACCATTTAAATTAATTAGCTTTAAAATAATATTAGAGTCTACTAAAGATGTATTAAAATACTTAATTGGCAACTAAAATCAAAATAATCAAAAGAAAAAAAATCAAGAAAAACCATAAAACGAATCAAAATTAATGGAAAGAAAAACACACCAAAGTACAAACCTAAGCAACCACCATAAACAAACGTGAATTCAAAGTCATGCACAAACCTTACTCAATTTATGTTGTTACAAAAGCTGTGCCCACGAGAAAAATCTGTCTACCTCGCTTTCCTTCAAATAGTGTGGAAAGACTCGACCAAAAATGGCATGAAGGCTGAGTAGCCTGATACCTCGTTAACCTCGTTAATGTTCCATGTGTTGGTTTCTCTTCACACGAAGGTCAAGCTGGTGGCCTCGCCTCTAGGCCTGGCTTGGTGGAGGAGCGAGTTGCTTTCTTATGCTCTCCACCTCTCATAGCCAGGTACACCCGGATCATCTGGTACCGTCCTGATCCAGGCATCTAATCTTCTCTTGAAGACTTCACCTTTGACCCCTGTAACGTTTCTGAGGTCCTTTGGAAGCTGGTTAAAAAATCTTGGGGCCCCCTGACAACCAAGCTATTTTCCTTCAGTGTTAAAGAGGTCCCGTGTTGGGCGTTTAATTTGGGAACACTACACATCCTGCATTTCCTATTTTCCAGTGTTGTTTGAATGGTAATTGGGTTTAGTTTTAGGTTTGGTACCAGTTTTTCGATCATTTTCCATATGTAGATTATGGTGTACTTCTCTCTTCTTCTTTCCAGGGATTAGAGATTATATATATATATATATATATATATATATATATATATATATATATATATATATATATACCATATGTCCCACAAAAAAGTACACCCAACTTTAGATTGTACTA
>JAJOZX010014536.1:0-50000 GCA_023014485.1 Bathynomus jamesi | reverse complement strand
AAAAAATATGGAAATCACTAAAAAGCATTTCGCTAAACTAATGATTTTGCTGCATATCTTTCCCTGAAAAGTCACCAGAATGTAGTATTATGCAGTTACATTTTTAAAAATTTTCACCGGGGCCATGCCCACAGATCCCCCTATACTACCCATCCTCACTACTATCCCCCTTGTTAAAATTTTACAATTCGACCACTGGTTATCCCCCACTGGCCTCCTCCCTTTGACTAATCAGAGAACACCTACAACATTTCTATATCACCCCCTCCCACGAACAACGTCACAGAGGCAGCCAGCCTCTACCAACTCCCCCTCTATCCCACTGAGACAATGAAAGAGGGACAAAAGCTTCTTTCACTGGAGTTTGTATTAAATAACATAGAAATGGGAAATCGATTTAAACAGTTCTGTAAAATATGCAAATCTGCAGTGGATGAGACAAGAGACATAATATGAGATTTCTGTCACCATCTCTTCTTAGACTTCAATTGCCTAAAATGAGATGATGATAATATGTCCTTCATACGAAGTATAAAACAACTTAACGGGATAAAAATTCTTCTATGATGAATGCAGAAAGGAAACAAATTTGTTTGCGGTATATAACGCAGAGAGAAACGCTAAAAGAATGAAAGAAAGAATGAAAATGTCGAGTACATCGGATCTACTGGAAAAGGACGTTCAAGAGCGCAAAAGAAGTAAAATGAACTCACGAAGAAACAACGCAAGACAATAGCTAAAGTACCAAAGAAACAAAGGGGAAACGCCGGATATACAGAGATCATTAGCTAATAATGAAATGAAAGCAAGCTTAAAAACGGAAGTCCAGTTTAAGAATATGGAAGAAACTGTATGTAGATATTATGTAAGGAGTAAGGTTATATACAGAGACGGACAGGGTATCTTTGGGCACCCAAGCCTAAGTAATTTCTACTAGAAAATGGACACTGTAAATTTGGGGACAATGCAAATTGTGGCACCAAACTATTTGCAAAAATTATATAAGATATGGAAACTACAGGTACGAAAGAAAGTACTTTTACATGAACGAACTTTATGGAATAGCACCTTAAAAATAATACTAAATAAAGACAAATCATGGCTTGCTGAGTGCTGACGTCACGCTGAACTGCGCGCGAATCGGCGCAGAGGAAAAATATACAGGCAAGAATGGTGATTTATTTATTAAATTATGTAAATCCTAAAGTAAATTTGTTCATAGAATCCTATCTACATATATCATCCATTGCATTTAAATTAGATTATTTAAAATTTTAAATGTAAAAATTCATTTGCATGTATTGATATTGAACCTGCAGGATACTGGAAAACACAGTTAACGCTAAGCATTATTAAACGCCCGAGTCAATTATTTGCTCAGAAGTTGATTGGGTTATATGGGTGCTAGTCTATTTTTAATGAGTATGAAGATGTAATATTTCAGGAAGGTATATACACACAGTATGATGTTTGATGTCTAAACAGAAATGAACATACGATCGTGGTACAAGACGACTTACGCAAAGCCGAGGACAGGCTGTGGCTGAAATTTGTTCATATTGTGTAAATTCTCAATTTTTTTTTAATCAAACTTTATTTTGTGCAAATAAGCGCGTACGAGATATTGCACTAAATACTAAGTATTTATCTCTCTTTCCTCAACGATGTAATATCTCTCGAATTAACATGTTAGCGGGGGCAGAGGTTTACGCATAGTGTAATATAATTTACCAATTACCAAGTCTCCATATCTGTCAATGATATGATACTCTGCAACTTACGTTACTATTTACAATTATCTACACAATGTACACAATCTACCCACAAAATCTACACAACTTTTTATCTTTCGGAAAGTAATAAAAAAGTTATATTGTTAATTTTTACTTTAATTAATCTGTATGTTATTACAACCGTAAGAGGCGTAATATGTAACAAATCCTGGCCCTAATCCGAAATTACCAGCCACTCCAAACGCACGTCCGTTCTACCCGACATCATATTTAACAATAATTAATGAATGGGGTTTGTAATTATAATTGCTACATTGCGAGGGCGCTGCGAGTCAATTTTTAAATGAACATTTATCAATGAAATGTACTTTTACGATAAAACTTGATAAATCTTAGACTATGGTTTTCATCGCAGAGAATATATATATATATATACACAATATAAAGATATATTTATCAGAGTCAAATTTCTGCAAACCAAATAATACAAGTGAACTTTTGCAAACATTAAGTGAACTTCACCAACCAAAAAAAAAAAAAACACTTTAACAGAAACTATTAAATTAATAAAATTCCAGGTAACCATTCCCGTAACTACCGTTTCGAGTGAAAGATGTTTTTTCCTGCACTTGACGAGGATAAAGACCAATTTAAAGAATATTTTCTACTTTGGTTCGTATTTCAGTTGAAAAGGAAATTGTAATTGACTTAAAGGAAAAAAATGGGGTAAATAATGAGCGTAAACTAACCGAGAAACTCACTTTCAAAAGAAAATAATAATGATGGGGGTTGTTTAACCTCCTCCTTCGTAACATCTACGGTCATATGACGGAGGGGACCTACAGCTTTACGTGGAATCCGAACTACGGGTAGCTACATAATCTGGACGCGGAGGACGGTCTCCCATCCAACTACTACCCAGACCCAATGTCGTTTAACGTCGCTGATCAACGGGAAGCGATGTTACGACATTGGCTACGACGTAGCCCTTCAAAAGAAGAAGAATGAATCTCGTGGATAAGTAATTATTATTATTATTATATATTATTAGCTAATATGAATCCGCAGACATACAAGGTTTTAAGATGTTCTAGGTATACACATTCGCTTGCTAAAATCCTTGACATGTATTCGATTTCCCCTACCTCGTTGCCTTGACCTCACATCAATATTTGTAGTTTTGCATTATTCAAGATAAGCGAAAACTCTTTTTAGAACATTAATACGATCTACGTGTATTATTCTTCCGTTCGCTGGGTATTTGGGTATTTGGGTATTTGAAAAGGGATTCAGGCGTTCTCTGGCATTATATTCCACTTTATATATGTTACAGGGAATCTGTGTAACTAGGGATTTCACGAAATCCCTAAAATGTTCAGGGATTTCATGTAAGGTTAAGTCGTGATATTTTTGTTAAACCTAAGGGTAAATTATTGAATGCCCGGTTAACTGAGTGCTCAGTTAGGTTAATTGAATGCTAGGTTAACTGAATGCTCGATTAGGTTAATTGAATGCCCGGTTAGGTCAACTGTACGTCCTTGACGATTGGTTAAGTCGTGATATTTTCGTTAAAACTAACGAAAATACCACGACTTAATCTTACATGAAATCCCTGAACATTTTAGGGATTTCATGAAATCCCTAGTTACATAGATTCCTTGTAACATATATGCGGAGAAATCGACTTAATTGTATGTGTGAACAAATTGTGAAGAACTCCCAAGAACAATCATTCACACTCATTCGTAAAAAGGAGATTTTGGCATTTCTTCGATACTGACTTGATTTACTTATTTATTTATAGAATTTTCTACGAATTTACATTTGAATAGACCGTAAAACCTTCGTCTTTAAGAAGATCAATAGAGAGTGATATATATAATGTAAATATATATACACTTACTTTATGATACTTTATGATGGTTTGAACGACGGTTTAGGATCGACCTACGGTCGAACCCTCCGTACAATATCCTGCCTCATTTGTGGGATTTAGTAGAGGAGGGAATTGCTTTCCAACTAAGGGTATTTTAACTGATTTTTATTCCAAAGTATATACTTCAGGTACTGCCCGGGTGTATTTATGGTGTTCTTAAAATCCACAAGGCGAGTATCGCTTTACGTCCTATTTTATCAGTGATTAGTTATTCTAATTATAAACCTAGATAGTTTTATTGTACCAATTATAGATCACGTCTCTCGCTATGAATTTACTCTTTGGGACTGTTTTCAGTTCGCTGACTTTATCCGTACAATTCCCAATGCTAATGATTGTTTCGTGTGCTCGTTTGATGCGGAGTCTCTTTTTAGTAATAGTCCAATGGGGGAGACTCGTAATATGATTTGTGACGGATTCTTTCCTGAATCTAATATTTAGTGTCTTGAATATGGACAGGGATACGTTTGGTAAATTTCTTAAGTCATTAGTTAAAGACACAATCTTCATATTCAATGACATTTAATGGCTTCAGACATTTAATGGCTTTCATGAACAAAGTTGGCTGTTAAATTTCCCTGCCCAGTTTCGTCTTGCAGTCTTTAAACGTTATGTCGATGAATAGTTTTTACCTTTCAAGGACAGAACTCGTGTTCAGCTCTTCCTTGATCACATTCATTCTTGTCATTCTAACATTAACATTCACTGTCAAAAATTAAAAAGAAATTAAGATGTTTTGATGTTACAATTTCACGTAACAACTGCTTTCAAACTTCTCTACTTAGGAAGAAAATTGCTACTTTGTTGGGCACCTTCTTTTTTGTTAAGTTTTACACCTTCTAAATTCAAATTGGCGACCTTAACATGTAAGATTAATTGAGCTTTTAGGATATGCTCTTCTTGACCTTCTTTTCATAATGAAGTGTAATATCTGAGGTAATGTTTTTTAAAGTAAATTCTTTTCCTCAGGACATTTTTGACCGATACCGTCATGTTTCTTTGCGATACATTTTTCAACCCAAACCTTTGTTTCTGGGTCTATTAAAGATGAAGGTCTTTATCAAACTGTCATATTTGGAACCACATACTTATAAACTAAACGAATCCTTTAAAGAGATTTTGGTAGAAACCTATCCACAATGTCATTTTATATGGTTTAATATTAATATAAACTTCCTTCAAGTCCACTTTCGTCATAAAGAACAGTTACCCAAGCTTATACGATTCTGTGTTGTTTATCTTTATAAGTGTGCGAAGTGTCAAGACAGCTATGTTGGTCAAACCACCATACAATTAAAACAGGATCAGTAAGCATGAAGGTGTATCCTCTAAAACTGGTCAATCTTTAGCAAAACCTGAGTTTTCAGCTATTAATAACCATTGTTTCAATGCTTCTCATTCTATAGGTTCAAATAACATTTCAATTTTAGAAACTAATTCGGAAGATCTTAGTTTGAAAATATTGGAACCCCTCTACAATATATTAAAACTCATAAACATCTTTTAATGAACAGGCTTCATCTGTCAGACTTTACATAGAATAACCAACTAATTAAATTCAAATGACCAACCAACCAACCACCATTTACTTTCGCAAGATATTCTCCATTTCTTTCGCGTGGCGTTAGTCTTTTCCTTCCTTGTATCTCCTGTTGAAGGAGTGTATTGTGTCCTTCATAATGTTTACTGTAAAATTCTGTATATTATATTTTAGTTGTATCCACTATTTATTTGGTTTAGTTTAATTTTACTTCATTCTTTTATTTACAACAGCTAAAATTCCACTGAAGATGTTCCTACGATGGAACGAAACGTCTGGATTGAAAAAGATGCTAAGAATTTCGACTCCCCAGGAACACACCATTTTTCATATATATATATTATATATATACATATATATATATATGTGTGTGTGTGTGTGTGTGTGTGTGTGTGTGTGTGTGTGTGTGTGTGTAAAAAGATGTTTAACTCTTCAAAATTCCATTTAAACTCTGAATGGATCGATGAATGAAATGTATATATGAATGAAGTGTTTAGCATTATATATATATATATATATATATATATATATATACACACACACACACACACACACACACACACACACTGTATATATATATATATATATATATATATATATATATATATGCTAAACACTTCATTCATATATACACTTCATATATATATGCCGTATGTATGTATGTATGTATGTATGTAGGTATATCGTTATTATTTTTATTATTATTATTATTATTATTAGTAGTAGTAGTAGTAGTAGTAATAGTAGTAGTAGTAGTATAGTAAATAAATGTAACCACACTCAGATTTTCCATTAATTTTCTAGCTTTAGTAAATGGATGTCTTTATACGACCATGAAAGCTTTTAGAGAAGCTTCCTGTCCACGTTTGTCCACTTCTGAAGAGGAAATAGAGTAAATGCTTTTCCTAACGTTAAATAACTCTTTCAAAGAGTTCCCCGAATTGGGTAAGAGAGAGACTCTCACAAATGAAATGTCCATTTTGGAAAGAACCAGCTTGCTTTCAACGTGTATATACGCGAGTAAGAACTTAATAACTGAGTTTTAACCAATTAGAGATAAGTAGTTCAGGTACGTGATTTCAAGGACTTTTGGAATCATTGAAGCTTATTTGTAGCTGCGGGAACGAAGTCTCGCGAAGGTTTATTTAACATATACGTTAAATTATACGTTATTTTGGAATTTATGCGTTATTCAGGAACTATTGACGTTGTCAATGTTGTAGTACGTCAATCAAAGCATTTTTACATCCAACATCATCCAGGAATGTTAGTCAGAAATTTTAACGTCATTCGGGATTTTTTTTTTTACTTCATCCAAAAAATCATTTTACAAAATGTCACTTAAAGGAAATCTTTACGTCATTTGGATTTCCAGATTATCATCCTGAAGGATTCCCCTTTATACGTCATCCAGGATTTCTTGTTGTTATTTGGTAACTCTTTACGTCACTCGTTATACGGGAATCCTTAAAGTCATCATTAGTCATTCGGGGGGGAGTGAAAACTCTTCCCGTCATCCTTTATCTGGACACTTTCGCGTCATCATCATTCGGGAATTCTATCCGTCATCCAGCATTGGGGAACGCTTTACGTAATACGTCGTTCGGGAACACTTTCCCTTATACGTCATTCGGGAACCCTTTACGTCAACCGTCGTTCGGATGCAATATACTAATGGATGCAAGAACTCGGAGGGAGTAAAAATAGGGTTAACAGCAAATTTCAGGTAAGAAAAAACCCTTTCTCAGAAAAAAAGGGCAAAAGAATTCTGAACCAAAATGGAAAAATAACAAAATTAGGGAGGTAGCTGCGCTCCCCCAACCCCGCAAGACCCCACAAAATCCCAAGTTTCCACCACACCAAAAAAAAAAAATAAAAAGACATTTGGAGAAAATTAATAACAAGATAAGAGAGATAATAACAAAGGAGAATATTGCTTCTTTAACGGAACGAGTAAAGAATAATGTGTAAATATTCCATAAAAAAATAATAATAATAATAATAATAATAATAATAATAATAATATATATACCGTATATATATATGATGGAGAACGGAAAAAGAGACAATTAAGCCTTAGAAATGCGATGAAAGAACGCCGCCAATTAACGGAAATGAAAGCTGAGAGAGAGAGAGAGATATATAAAAAAAAGAGTATTTAAGCCAATTTAGAAATAAAGGTAAAAGAAAAAGGTGCTATAAAGGTTATACTGACTAAATAACGTATTTATACAGTGACCTTTTTAAACAATATTTTAGCGCTGCTGCATATATATATATATATATATATAATATATATATATATATATATATATATATATATATATATATATGATGAATAAAACCACGAAGGAAAGGAAACACAAAATGGTGCTCAAGCGCTTTCGTCTAATGACATCCTCAGGAACACTGAGTGTTCATTAGACGAAAGCGCTTGAGCACCATTTTGTGTTTCCTTTCCTTCGTGGTTTTATTCATCATAAATATTTTTCACGTGTTACCTTCGTGAAATAATTTTCACATATATATATATATATATATTATTTCGAAAATAAAGATTGAACAATTAAAATAAAATGTTTCGTTGATATTTTTGATACTTCAAATACTATAAAACAGTATTAACATTCATATCTAAAATTAAAAGTGGTATGTTATATATTTCAATTAATGTGAGAGCCCAGTAAAGACTAAAATTTAAGAGCCGAATTTTATTGAAAACATAAATATAGTTTATTTAACGATTGTATATGCTGTAAAAATGATTGTAACATTGTAAAAAAAAATGTGATATTGTAAAAAATGTGATATTGTGAAAATGTGATAGTCAAAAATACTATATTGTAAAAAAGTAATATTGTAAAAATGTGATATTGTAACAATGTAATATTGTAAAAAATGTGATATTGTAAAAAATGTGAAATTGTAATATTTACATTTATCAATAAAGGTATTTTCATTCATCCATTCACCCATTTGTGTGAAGCCGTTAACACATTTTTAATTTTAATTTTAATTTTTAATTTTAATTTTAAATTTTAAATTTTAACTTTAAATTTAATTTTAATTTTAATTTTTAACTTTAAATTTTAATTTTGTTCATGCGAACAAGTAAAAGATTCTTAACCATTTTTTTTATTAATTTTACTTATTAATGGGTTCAATTTATATTGAAGACCTGAAAAAGTCTTTGCTATAAACTTGGCTAACTGGTTTGTATAATATACTACATCCTTTAAAGCCACAGGAAAAAATATCTCCTTTCACGCACACACTGACCTAAGTTGCAATTTGTAACAAGTTTCATCATCACCAAGTTCACCCATTACTTTCTCAACTTTGATACCAACTGGCAAATTTATCCGAGACTGTTCTGAAATTCGAACATTGATTAGGAAGTATATATAAAACAAAACAGTGTTAACACGAACTTGTTTTTAATTTTATTTTGTTACAAGTTCAGGCTTCGGATAACTGCTATGTCATTATATCTACAGGGTGATTCAAAAGTCAGGTTACATAGGGCTTTTCTGTTTCTTTGCAAGTAAATGAGTTATGAGATGTTATCGAATGAGGAGCGCATTGATGTGATTCCTAGCTGGCTGCGCAAGTGCATTGCCGTTAACGGTGGCCATATCGAACATGTGATGTGACTATTCCCCTGTATCATTACATAATACATTATATCCCTATGTAACCTGACTTTTGAATCACCCTGTACATTTAGATAATACCTAAATTTTAAATTAATTCATTTCTTTAATTGTTAAGATTATCTTTGTTTCCTGCTACATTATTACTTTTCCTTCGTAAACATTCTTTCAAACACTTTACCTACAGTTTTTGTTCGTTAGAACTTTCACATACACCATAATGTGGAGGGGTACTTTTAGTTTTTTGTGCTGTTTCTTCACTCGTAAGAATGAAACAACAATCTTTCAACCTTTCAAATGTTCCGTGCGATGATTCCTCATTTCACGAAGGTCAAGCTTGTCGCCTCTTAGATTTTAGCATAACGTCGTCTCCTTCAACTTGTATGGAGAATCGTGTCTTATTTAAAATTGTTGAGTGTAGTCATACTTATTCTTAAGTGTGATATTTGCATATGAGGCGTCGCGAGTACGAGGGCCGAACTCGCCAAACCAGTTTTGAGATAGACGTGTTTAAACTTTGTGACTATTGGCTATGAGGGGCACATAGCGCAAATACACACATTGAAAATAACTAAATTTTGAGTGTACGAGGTGGGTATTTGGGTATACCAAGTTGTCTGTGGATGGGAGAAGGGTTGAACTATTCATTCGTGGAACAATCGCAAAATTGCCAATGTGGCGAGTTCGCCCCTCGTACTCGCGACGCGTCATATACTGTATTATAATTCCTATTGGCCACGAAATCGTAGTAAAAAATTTGAAAACCAGTAGCTGAATGAAACATTGCTAAACTGAAAAAGAAGCGGCCTAACTTACGTACTTAACCCTTCAAATTCATTTGGAAAGGTGAATTATTTTATTATTATTATTTTTAAAATTTTTTTGCCTTCCAGGAAATTACAATATCGTGGGTGAAGTAAACTGATGCCTGTGAACCCTCATTCTGAAAGAGAGAAACATCTCTTTCTACTGCGAATCTGAGTTAAGGTTTCACCATATCTAATAAATTTCTGGGAAGCTTCATTACTGCCTTTGTCCAAATTGCAAAGAAGGCTCTTGTAAATAGTTGAATGGAATTAATAAATGAATAACACACACACACACACACACAACACACACACACACACTCACACACACATATATATACATATACTGTATATAGTACAGCCTGTTTAAAATTACTACTATCGGGACAAAACAAAAATAGTCACTGTACACAGGTAGGTAGTCACTTTAGGGAAAAAAAAACCATAATATTACTCCAAATAGAGCTAATAAAAAATTGACCTCCGTTTTTTAATCATTAGCTTCAGCTCTAAAACAAATTTTTCCATTAATTAAAACAAAACAAAGATTAATTATATTTAGTCAATTTAACTCGTTTTAATCTCTCGTTTAAGTAAGTGTAAAAACAATTTTCCAGAAATTAAAAGTATGAGCCATGGAGGGATTAAGGTGTAAGACCATTGTGTGTGTATGTGTGTGTGTGTGTGTGTGTGTGTCTGTGTGTGTGTGGTGTGTGTGTGTGTGTGTGTGTGTTTAAATCGTACAGTCACTTTAACAAATTAAATTTTAAACAAAAATTATTTTTAGCTGGGGTAAAACGGTCATTTTCCATAATGTGCAGTGGAAAATTTTACATTGTAAATATATGATTTTTGGCGAGACCACAAAAAAAATAGTCAGAGTTTAGTCGGGCGATCACTATACGAAGGTGATCACACACACACACACACACATACATATATATATATACATATATACACATACACACAAACATCTTAAGAACTAAAAATTATTAACTTAATCTAGTTTACAGACACTCGAAACTCAAACAAATATGTGCAAAAAACTTCTTGCCAAAATCTTCGAAAACTTATCTTCACTGTAATAAAATAGAGAATAAACTGTATTACACTGTAAATATTAATAACAAACTGTAAATACGCTTCTATTTATTCAAACTGAAGTTTCGATAAGGTTTCCCAAAGCCAGATTTTCTTGAAATGAAATTAAAAGAAAGAATTTTTGGGTTCCCTTTTTTACGGTGAATAGAATTTTATGCTGATAATTGGAGTAAATAGTCAAGGAAAGGTATTTTAAAGCTGGTGTGTGTGTGTGTGTGTGTGTGTGTGTGTGTGTAAGAGAGAGAGAGAGAGAGAGAGAGAGAGAGAGAGTACAGTGTATGAGTTTTTTTAATCTTATACATACAAACCCTTGTGCATTATAAACTCTTTGATGCATAGCGTCCACTTACATACACTAACTGGTTTGATCCTTTTATTCTGGCTTACGTTCGACAATTTTGTTCAACTTTAATTAAGAGAGAGAGAGAGACCTGTATCCGAGAAAAGGTTATATAAAAGGTCAATTAAAGCGCCTTCTTTTCTCTTGTTCTTCTTTCATTGCTTTCATTGCTCAGAAGTGAGAGAAATGAAGAAATGAGTCGAGAAATAAAAAGGAAACGGGAGATGAAGAGATTTGCAATGGCGAACCCGAGCACTATACTTTTTATTAGGTTATCGATTGTTAATATTAAAGCCAAGGGTACACTTCACGTGACGTTGCGCCCATCGTGGCGTGACGTTGCTTCAGAGCATTGCGTCATATTGATTCGTTGCCAGCGTTCGTAGGTCAGTGGGTAACACTGTTTCTCTTTATATGAGGCCCTCCTAGGAAGAAGTAGCTAAGCGACAAAAAGTAAAAAAACGCCCGAAAATGCAGTTAAACGTTTTATCAAATTTGAAAGTGACGTAACTTTTGAACTTTTGTACTTTTGAACGTTTTAACTTTTTAACTTTTGAACTTCTGATGGTATTTCGTTGAATCTCTTCAAAAGTTCAAAATTTACGTTATTTTCAAATTTGACATGGCAACTAATACGGCCCATAGCTCTAATTCCTCTATTATTATTATTATTATTACCAGCTCATCGTCGAGATTCGACCACAGTATCTTCACTTTATTTATATGAGGGCCTCCTAGGAAGAAGTGGCTAAGCGGCAAAAGTAACTGCTTTTTCGGGCGTTTTTTACTTTTGTCGTTAGCCACTTCTTCCTAGGAGGCCCTCATATTAATAAAGTGAAGACACTGTGGTCGAATCTCTACGATGAGCTGGTAATAATAATAGAGGAGTTAGAGCTATGGGTCGTATTAGTTGCCATGTCAATTCCTGACCCTCCTCAATGACTATTATTATAGCCCTAAGCGTTATATACTATTGAAACTACACTGTAAAACACGTGTTTAGAAATTACATGGCAAATCAACTTAGACACGTGTAAAGTTAAAACACACACACACACACACACACACACACACACACCTGTTCACTCCAAAACACAATACATTAGAGGCATCATTCTCCAAAACATCATCACTCAAAACTTAAGCATAATTATTTAGATTCTAAACATACTGTTTGTGAGTACCGTTGAGTTTTTTGAGTATGAATGCCTTGACTCTCTTTTATCTTATCTTAAATGTCTTTTAAGATAAAGAAATGTTTATAATTAAGAAATATGAAAATTTGATATGTTTATATAAAAGCAGTTATTGCTGTGTTGCGCATGCGCGCTTGTCTGTTTGTCAGTTGAAATTCGTAGTTTGAACGTAGAGTCGCGGTAAAAGTGACTCCGTAGCATGTAAATTTCTAAAGCAACTTGATAAAGGTTTATACTTAGTTACCTTATATTACAAAGTGTTAAATACTTTATATAAAAAAGCTTTAATAGCGCTGTATAGATTAAGTGTGAAATGCTAAACACATATTTAAGTTTGATTACTTTTCAAATCTATATTTCACCCTTTACGGCATAAACGGACGAATTTGTAACCTGTCAAATACACGCATTCGTAACTTAACCCTACAAAAAATTCGTGTAGTGAAAGGTTAAGTGTAACAATAATAATAATAATAATAATAATAATAATAATGGTTGTTTAGCTTTCTCGTAACATCTATTTTTGCGTTTTAAAGCGCGGTTACAGTTTATAAAGCACATTTTTTTACATTTTCTAATTTATATTTATATTTTATTCTAGTGTTAAAACCTGTATAAAGACGGAAATAAATTATTTAAATTTGTAAAGTATTATTTTTGCTTTTTATTTAAAGATACTACTTAAGGACAAGAGCAGGAGAGATGTTGAGAAAAACGTGTAGACGTGAAAAGTTGTTTTACAGTGAATAAACATCATCATTAACCCTCTAACGCCGACTGGGTCGAATACGTACCGTTTCAAATACACGCATTTAGACTTAACCCTACAAAAAACGTTCGGCGTTAAAGGGTTAAAGCCTGTTTAAAATGACCACTATCGGGACAAAACAAAAATGGTCACTGTACGCAGGTAGGTGGTCACTTTAGGACCCCCCCCCCATAATATTACTCCAAATAGAGCTAATAAAAAACTGACCCCCCCGCTCCCGTTTTTTAATTACTAGCTTCAGCTCTAATATCCCAACATATACACAACAAGCTAACATTCTAGTTAATCACTACGAGAAGATTAGTCACTTAAACAGAGACAACAACCAGAAACACGCAGACAGACAAACAGCTAGGCACAAGAAAACCTACAGACTCGACACGACCATTAAATCCTTCAATACAGACCAGACCACCAAGATCATCAAAAACATTAAGAATTCGAAGGCTACTGGACCAGACAACATATCTAACATACACCTTAAACACTTGGACCCACGGGGAATACTAGCTCTTACAAACATCAGCACATATTCATACCAACACTGTATTATTCCTGACAATGGAAACAAGGTAAAATTATTACACTACTCAAACCAAACAAAAATCCAACAGAACCAGCTTCCTATAGACCCATTACTTTACTATGCACACCTTCCAAAGTGTAACAGAAAGACTAATCTTACAAATCACCAACCCACACATACCACTATCGCCTACTCAACATGGATTCAGACCTCACCACTCAATCACGACATTACTCACTAACCTCACGCAGCACATCATGGATGGCATCAACTCCAGACGACCAGCTCAATGTACACTATTAACAACAATATACATTAGTAAAGCATTTGATGCTATCCCACGCTTCCCTCTCATAAACAAAATACTCAACACAAACATGCACAATAACACCAAAAGGTGGCTGAGCAACTATCTTTCAGGAAGATACTCATATGTCACATTTAATGGCAAGTCATCCAAAAACGAGCTTTTTCCGAACGGGGTCCCTCAAGACTCTGTTCTCTCACCAACACTGTTCAACTTATACATGCATGACATTCCAACACCCATAGATAACAAACTTACCTTATCATCATATGCAGATGACATCACTCTAACATCCACCCACAATAACATCGACACCGCTACAAATAACCTACAAACATACATAAACAGTATACAAGACTGGCTCACACACAATAGACTCAAGTAGGGCCCACAAAATCAACCATCACCTTGCTAACAAGCAATGCAAAAGAACACCAGATAACTCCACAGCTTACACTAAACAACACTAACATTCCACACACTCAGAGGACCAAAATACTTGGGGTCACATATAACACATCATTATCTTTTGCAAACCACATTCAGGACATTGAAAACAAATGTACGTCAAGACTTAAGACGCTTAGGGTACTAACAGGCACAAACTTTGGACACCAGCAGGAAACAACATCACTCATATACAAACAATATATTCGGCTAACCAACAACAACAACAATCATCATTAAACAGCACTGTATATTTTAAACACGTTTAGTTTTCAGACGGTGTGGAAAACGTGTAAACAGAGATAGAGGTGTTTAAAATAGTGTCTATACTTTAAACACCGTTTCTAGAGTGTACGGGGAGTTATCTCACGTCTGCGCGTCACGGCGTCGACATTATTTCATTACGTAAATGATTACGTAGCGCTCTGACGTATTGCAAACAACACACAGACGCGACACGTAGGTTTCTTCATCCTTATTGAACTTAATACTGAAGAAAAATGACACCATGATGCGATACTCTGAGACTCTGTTGTGTTCTTTCTTCAACGGTTGCATCAGTTTAATACTGAAAAGATAACAAATATTGTGATCGGAAAACAAAGCTGGTCTGAATTTCACTATATCTCTCTCTACAGTGTATAGAGAAAAATATATAGAGAAATCCTATATTTCAAAGGCCTTTGTACGTAGAAGAGTTTATATTTTTACTTATTTTTATTTATTTTTTATGTTTTATCTTCACAGTGAATCAAATTAATTTTTTTTTTTTATTTCCGGCTATCAACTTTGTCTAGCGTTTGCGGGTTGTTTCACAGTTGTTGTTGCCGTGTTTCACTTTTGTCGTTTCATCCAATATGCTATGTATTGATTTTGTCTCATATTTTTTAGCTTTTAAACCTTTTCCGAAAAAGGTTGAAGCTTCCATACTTTGATACGAATGTTTACATAGTCGATCAATGTCAGGTGCTCAGGTATTATACCTTTCCTTGTGCTCACTTACTCAGATATTATACCTCTTCTTGTACTCACTATCTTTATTAACGTATTGTTAAAGAAATACTGTTTACATTTTTCGTGTACGGTCAATATTCCAGTAACGAGTTCTTATCCAGCCATTTTGACCCTGAGGCTTTCCGCTTTCTTCCAATAACATCTCCTCTTCTCTAAATAATAACCACTGTCTTCCTTCATGCACTCTCCTTCCTTTTTGGCTCCTTTTAAATGAGATCCTAACTTACCTTTTTTTTTTCTCCTTCTTTTTACATCTTTTTCTTACCTTTTTTTGATACGTAACATCTTATCTGGAAGCTGTCTTTTTCCGTAATTACATTATTTATATTATTATTGTAGGGTCCTTTTAATAATTCGCTCCTCAAGCACTTACGAAACGTAAAGGAATGTGATCTTCCACACGTCCACAAGTCAACGTGTCTACACGCATGTATACAGCCCACGCGTATCATGCACAGATACATTCTTTAAATGTTTTATAATGTTTACATCCCCAAAAATGTCCATAAACATTTTGTTAACGAATAAATGTAAATTTCGTTAATTACAGTTGTGTAAACCCACATACACACACACACACAGAGAAATCCAAGCTTTTTTTTATAATACATTGTTGTTAGATACAATAACTTTTTATCGTTAATTATACATGAATGGTTGGCAAATATAAAAAAGTTCCTTGAAAATGGTTGGTAAAGACTTGATTGTAGTTGATATTTCAGTGCATGCAAACATGGAAATATGATATGTTAATTTAGTTCACTTTCAAGTCCTGTTTCCTCGTTGATACTGCGTATACTCAGTAACCTTTGGTTAACCTTTGGTTAGCTTCCGCCTGAATTATTCATTCTGACGATGGTCAAGCTTTTCAATCCACCTTAGACCTACAGTTTAACGTGGAATCCGAACCACCCCCACCAGCAGCCCAGCGTCTTAACAACTAGGCCACCCAGGGTACCCATTTATCTACCAACCACTTTCTTTATTGTGTGGAAGGATGAACAGCTGGGTTTTGCTGCGCGCCGGCTGCCGTCAGCGGGTCTCGATCCCGGGGCTGATGGATTCGTAGTCAGCGACGCTAACCACTACATCACCGAGGCGTATATATATATATATATATATATATATATATATATATATATTGTAGAACTACGAAGTGACAAAGCCCTTTAGATCCACTCTAGGTTAGCCCGATGAAATAGAAATTTGGTGAGAGAAAAAGATATGAAGGAAAATTGTCTCGGAATGGAAAACAACTGCTGTACCCTATTTACACTTATTCAAGTGTAAAATATTCATACCAGAATAGAAATTGTAGAAAAGAATAGGAGAGGCAAGGCTCTCCTTCTCCCAACTCTTCTGGCAGAAAACGGTTTTGGAAGTAGTATATGTTGAAAAGCTGCAAAAAGCGTAATAAAAGGAGAAATTGTCTATAATATCTATACTGTAAAAATGCCAGAGGCAATAATGACTTAGGTAATAATGCTATAGGTTTAACATGCCACATGGTAAAATTCCCCTAGGTTAGGTTAGGTAAAAATTTACGTTCATATATTAAGGAGAATATATGTAATCTAAAAAATTCATCAAATATTATTAGTTAATATAATATGACATTTTTACCCTTTTACATTATTACCCATGGCACGTTTACCTCTGGCATTTTTACCTAGAATCCTTATCTTGTATACCCTAAAAGATCACTCTGAAAGAACAGTGCGAATAAAGATAGTGTGACATTCAAACATACGAAATGTAATTTACTGATAGACGCCATTTTTTTTTCATTTTTGAAGGAATTTTTTTAGTAAATAGAAATAGGAAGTCATCGTACAGCTGGCATGTTTCAGCCGAGATATCATCATCGTTACTACATCGTTGTGCTTATTCTTATCGTCTCCATCTGTCATCCGTTCCACTGAGCTCTTTGGTTTAAGTTAGTTCATATTTTATACGTATATTAAGTTCATTTTTAAAGTATGTATCTACTGTAGGTGATTTATGAACTTCTTCACGGACGTTCTCGAGACGTCTGCCACCGGTTAGGTATTCCACTCTTTCGATAATTTTATATAATTTTATATAATTTTATATGATTTTATATGATTTTATATCTTTTACTGCGTATTTTGAATTCGTTATATCTTTTTACGTCTGTAAAATCTTTTTCATTTGAGAAAATCAATTCATATTTCAGGAACTTGAATTACTTCACCTCGTAAGCGCCGCCTTTCAATGGAATACATATCGAGTTCCCGTAATATATCTTCGTAGGGTTTATTTACATTGGAAAAATTAATTTTGTGGCTTCATGTTATTATCTCTCTCTCTCTCTCTCTCTCTCTCTCTCTCTCTCTCTCTCTCTCTCTCTTCTCTCTCTCTCTCTCTCAATATCTTTACGCATATAAGGAAACCAAAATTAAACCACGTAATCTAAATGAGGCCTTACGGTTAATTTATATACCGGTAAAACTATATCTTCTGTTTTGAAGTTGAAGTAGCTGTTTGCCATAGTACATGACTGATTTTCAACTTTTAATTTCTTTGTAACAAACACACCTAAATCTCTATCTTTGAATACACTTCTTGACATTCTGTATTTTGACTGCAAATTGCGCGACCCAAAGTGGATAACTTTACACTAAATTTAATTTGCCATTTCTCTGACCATGTTTCGATTTTGTTCAAATTGCTTTGAAATTTCTCTCTCTCCTCTCATCCTAAATCATTTTACCTCTTATTTTACTATCGTCCGCGAATTTTCGAAATTTTTGCTTACTAGGTCCACATCGAAATTATGTATATTTATATTTTTATATGTAGAAAATAAGGGCCAAGGGTGGGCGCTCTCAAAATATCCCCCCCATCCCTCGGTTTTATAATAAAGAGAGAGCCGAAATCAAGGTCTCCGAGGTTGACGATGCCATATATATATATATATATATATATATATATATAATATATATATATAAATTTTGAAAAGATTGTGTAGTGTGTAGAATGCATGTATGTGTTGCGAAGCATAGAGGGAAGTGTGTGTTTGATAGAATGCTGGATGCTCACAGTAGATGAGACGCGGAAAAAAGATCACCTAAGGAGGACAGTGACATCCTCCCCAGTGACATCCTCCCCGGAGTGACATCCCCCAGTGACATCCTCCCGGGAGTACTTCCCTGGTCGACTGGTGTCTACAGTCTCCTCCTTAGTGTATATATATATATATATATATATATATGAGCTCCACCTTTATGAATTTGAGTAAGGCTTTTATAAGATACATTATAATATTCCACTTAACAAACTGTATTTTCATGGCTTCAGAGGGGCTATAAGTAATTGGTTTAAAAAGTTATTTGTTCAATTGATATCAATTTGTCAGATTTATCTTTTCAATTGTTTAAAAAATTGTCACAATTTAGACATTTGAAGTAATTAGGTAATTAAAATGTCTGACGAAATGTTTAGCTAATGCAAAATGTCTTAAGGCATTATTAGACGTTTCAAAAGTCACAAAACTGAGACAGTGAAACGTTGACTCATATCTAAAGTGTGCCACACTTACAGGATTTCAATTGAAGGAAGCTGACTAATTATTGTCAGAACCCTCAGGGTAATTTAATCCAGATGTAAAGATAATCGACCATCTAATGGGCATGATTCCTGACTCCTTGGGAACCCATCTGAATGGATAATAATATTTAGCACGCTTAGAATTTCAGTCTTTAATTCTTTTAAATGTTTAGAATAAACTAAACCTGGTTCTGTTACACAGGGACGTAGCCAAGGCGGAGGGCGACGGACTGACATTTTCAGACAGTTTTTACACAAAATAAGCTTAAAATGCACTGGCTTACGGGGCTCTGGCCCGGACCCCGCTGGGGAAACTTCCAGTTCTCCCCCAGACCCCCTAACTGTATGGGCTGGCCCGATTCACCACGGAACCTGACGAGGGTAGCTCAAGCTCGTTCCCCCCTTGGGACATTCGTGGCTACGTCCCTGGGTCCTGGTGACTTGCTAATCTTAAGTTTATCTATACAATACAAAATCTCTTCCATGCATTGTATCGTTCAGTATTTGATCATCGTTGAAATGAAGTACAGTACGTTCCAAGCCTCTGGAACAAGCGTAGTATCTTCGGATGTCAAATGAGATGCAAAATAGTTATTAAGAATAGTGGCCACCTCTTTATAGTCAGTAAAAAGGTCTCCAGATGAATCTGTAATAGGACTTATCGTGTCTTTAACTTCACTTCTGTTCTTTACATAATCATAAAATCTTTTCGAATTATGTTTATTATTAAAATATCGTATTTCCATTACGGATTTTTAATCTTTTCTAAGCTGTCTCCTTAGCTCAGTGTATTTGTTATTTCTCTTATGAGTATTATCTCATTTACATAGTTTATAGGGCCTACGCTCTACTTCTATTCTTTATTACGTTACCAATTCCCTATTCCACCATTTTGGCTGCGTGTTCGAGTAATTTCGCTTATATATATATATATATATAGTATATATCTTTTAATAATTTATACTAACGATGCTCTTTCGAAAGTCGAAATAATAATAAATTCAGAAGACTGATGTGGTATTATAGAATTATGCATGCAAAGAACTAGTTCAGATCAATATTTACATTTCGTACTTCATTTAACATTAATATCACATTTCATAGAATTTATTTCACAGAAAATGACGCTTTTTACCAAAGAAATAGTCTATATTGTTGAGTAAAGCGTTCTTCTCTATTCACGATAGCGTGTTAACGGAGGGAAAATGGGGTTGGGGGTTGGGTACGCAATAGATCAGTTTCAGACTATTGTATTTCTTTTCAAGACAGATATATTTAAATATTGACAAATCGACCCTGTAACTTATATATATATATATATATATATATAACTTTGGTTAACTTTGGTTTTACCTCCGCCCGAATTGTTCATCCTGACGAAGGTCAAGTTTGTTGCTTCACCTTAGGCATACAGCTTAACGTGGAATCCGAACGACGACCCCACCAAGGAGGTCTGAAATTGCAAAGTCCTTGTCCGATCTCGATCTTGTAACCTCCCGATCAGCAACCCAACGTCTAAGTCACTAGGCTAACCAGGCGGGCATATATATATATATATATATATATATATATATAAGGTTAACAGCTAGGTTAGGGGTTGGGTGAGGTTAGATTACGTAAGGTTATGTTAATAAGTAAGATTAGCTATAAATAAAAGAGAAAAATAGGATATAAAGCGTCTATAACCTGCCCTCGACCTTCTTTTCATTTTGCGTGACAATCACTGGTTTTGTTATGATTGTAGTTAAATCACAACATTAAAAATCACAACACTTCTTCGGTACAGTTTTGAAATAAATATTTTTTTTAACCTTTCTTTATTTTTTAAAAAGTTATTTGGTAATTTTAAGAACTATGTGACGGAGGTTATTTAACATAGTTTGGGTTAAATTAACTCAAAATGTTTTGAAGCGTATGCAAAGAATCTCCAATTTAGGGTTTATAATGCTTAACTTCATTTTATGGTATCTGATACCCGGGCTCATGAAAGTGATGGATGAAACGCGTATCTTACGAGAGAGGACCGAATGAATGAATGACGCTAATTGGCTGGGGCGAGTCACGTGGTCAGTTGGATCGAAACATGCCGAAACAAATGGGGACGTGATCAGTGATCACGTTGCTCTTCCGGTTTCAGAAACGTGTAAACACACGCAACTTTCTCTAACCTATTTTCAGTCGCTTGAGTTCAGGCATCGTGTAAACAGGAACTAACACAAGGGCTACGTCGTAGCCAATGTCGTAACATCGCTTCCCGTCGATCTGCGAAGTTAAGCGACTTTGGGTCTGGGTAGTAGTTGGATGGGAGACCATCCTGTACTTCCAGTTTATGCAGCCACCCGTGGTTCGGATCCCACGTAATAAAGGTGTAGCTCCCATGCTTCATATGATCTTAGACGTTACGAAGAAGGCTTAAACAGCCCCATGAACCCTATTGTATAACACAAAGTATCAATGACGCAGAAGCGTCCCCAGGGGGTGAAATGAATGAAGCATGGTTGAAACAGAAATCTCTATTCAGAGAGAATACATCCCAGAAGGTGTATGCATATATCACATCCAGATTGGTTTATAGAATGTTGGTATTGACGTTTAATTTTGCATTTTAGTGGAAAGTGGTCTCCAATCAGAACATTCTTATCTGAGTATACCGTTGGGAAACAGGATGAGAGATTTTCAGAAAAAAAATCTTTGCGATTCATTTCAATTTTTAGAATAGAAAATAAAAAATTAAATAGAAATAATGGAAAATAAAATAAAGTTCCATTTAATTAATTTCTGTCATTGCAAATGGAAATTGAAATAATCTTAGAAATAATAGAAATAAAATAAATGGTAAATAATGCATGTTGAAATACCAATAATGATAATTAATTTTTATTATTACAATTGAAAAATGCTGCAATCTTAAATTAACAGAATTACAGATAAATGAGGCACAATCGATGGGGTGTCGGTGGAGAATGAAATTGCAAAGCTGTGGAAAAACCACTATTCTAACATTCTTAATAGTGTGTGTAGGGATAATCTTAAGATAGATTGCAGCGAAACGATTGTGGGAGGGACAAGGGAAAATACTTTATCATTTTCTGAAGTAAAGAGGTTAATTAAAGAGTTAAATACTGGTTCTGCGTCAGGGGTAGATGACTTATCGAATGAGTACTTAAAATATGCAAATGACGTAGTATGTCTGCATATATCATTGCTCCTATCAGCCATGCTTGCTCATAGCTATATCCCTGCAGAGTTCATGAGGGTATATATCTTGCCCCTGGTCAAAACTAAGTACGGAGACATTCTGTCCAGCAATAATTACAGGCCTATTGCTGTCGCTTCTTGCTTCTCGAAACTACTAGAAAAACTCTTGTTACGCCGATTAAATGATTTTCTATGGACATCTCCTAATCAGTTTGGCTTTAAAAGGTTCCACTCAACTGACCTGTGCATCTATGTACTTAAAGAAACAATATCTAAATACATTGACAGTAATTCAACTATTTATAGCTGTTTCCTAGATATAAGTAAGGCATATGATAGGGTGAACCACAATATTTTATTTGCAAAACTAGAAGACAGGAAAGTTCCCATGTACATATTAAATTTATTGAAATTTTGGTATTCCCACCAATCTTTCACTGTTAGGTGGGGCAATGTACTATCCGAGTGTTTTGGCTCCTTTGCGGGGTGAGACAAGGCTCCTTGCTCTCCCCTGTTCTGTATAATGTGTATATTGACGGATTAATTGCTTCACTTAACGAGGCAACAGTGGGATGTTATATAGATAACACAAGGATAAATAACTTAGTTTATGCCGATGATATGGTGTTAATAAGTCCCTCTGTTAAAGGTCTGGATCGGCTACTAAAAGTCTGCGAAGAGTATTCGCAGAAACATGATATTCTTTTTAATGTTACAAAAACTAAGGTTATGCAATTTCATCCTAAAAGCTGTAATCAGCCAGCTGATATAAGGTTTTAAATGAATGGTGAGGTAATTGAGGAAATACAAGAGTTTAAGTATTTGGGTCAAATTATTACCAGCTCCTTGAGTGATGACTCGGATATAAGAAAACAATCTCGAAGCCTGTGTGCGAATATGACCATAAGGAACTTTCGATTCGTACAAGTGAAGCTAAAGACACTCTCTTTCGTACTTTCTGCAGTAATATATACGGACAACAACTGTGCGTGAATTATAAAAAAGGTTCTGGCAGAACCCTAAATTTGCTGACCAACAGGTTTTTTAGACTCTTACATAAATTACCCCCGAGATGCTCAGCTTCGCAAATGTTTGCTACCCGCAATGTCCCGAGCTTCCCGGAGGTAACAAGACGTGCTCAACACAGTCTAATGCAAAGAATTAAAAAATCAACCAACCCGATCATCCAAGCTATCCATGAGTCCTGCCATTTATCCTCTAAGGCCTAAGGTATGGACTTCTTGGTACGAAAACGTCTGTCTGTCTGTAGCTCCACTTAACTTCAACAGTGCAGTATTATTTCTAATCAGTTGTATATTTTCTATCCTTAGTATATGAACTGTCATTGTATTAATAATATTTGTCATATGGACTATAGTCTGCCAATAAACCTTTTCATTTTCATTTCATATACAGGGTGGGCCGAAAGTCTGGATCCATAGGAAAATATTTATTTTAACACATAAATTACAACAAATGGTAAATACTTAAAATGAATATCAACTTTAACTCGTAAATGCGTATCCGTGATACTGTACAGTGGTTCGTACTCCAGTATAAACAACAAATTATAACAAATGCTCAAATTGGCGGCCTCTGACATCGAGACACTTAGGGATGGAATTTATGATTTGTAATAATTCTTCGAATTGACGTTCTCGAGATGCGTGTTTCATTTGATAATCTTCTTGTTGACTTTACTGGACTATTCGTTAAAGTTTCACATACCATTGCAGAGGTATTTTCATCAGTTGCAGTTTTTGGACGACCAGAACGCCGTCGATCATGTACACTTCCTGTTTCTTTGAAACGTTTAAACAACTTGCCAACAGTCGCATGTGTTGCTGGATGCTTATCAGGATGATTTCTATTGAATTCGGTAGCAACTTCTCTGTGTGTAGCGCCCTGTCTCGCGTACATGAGCACAAGTTCTACCCGGTCTTCTGTTGTTAGATTCGAAGCCATTTCTGGGCTGAAATAAAAAAAGTATTTGAGTATTTATACTGGAGTACGAACTACTGTACAGTATCACGGATACGCATTTACGAGTTAAAGTTGATATTCATTTTAAGTATTTACCATTTGTTGTAATTTATGTATTAAAATAAATATTTTCCTATGGATCCAGACTTTCGGCCCACCCTGTGTATATATATATATATATAATATATATATATATATATATATATGGCGTATAATATAATAGAAACTTTCAAAATATAATTTATATAACTTGTGATTGCATCCGATTTAAGACTGTGGAGTTTGCATATATGACAGGCCTCTGTAATTTTTGAAAAAGGATTGCGATTTTTGTTAGGGAAGAGTTCCAAGTTGCGATATACGCGCGCACACACACACACACACACTATATATACATACATATATATATATATATATATATATATATATATGAATAATATATACTGTATATTTTGGGAGAATTGTTTTTTGAGTTTGAATATTATGTAGAGAAATTTAACTTTTTACAATCTGATATGTTGTATGTTGCTTTTGAAAGTTAATTTAACATCTAACACAATGCTAAGAACGTTAACTTCATTTACTTTTGCAGGAGAATATGCGCGATTACAGGTTTTGGCTAAGGTTAAAAACAGTGGACAATTTTTTGTTTTATTTAAAAAAAATAAATTGCTTATTACACTTTTAATAGAGCCTACAACCACATGTAAGTATTTTTTTGTAAGTTAGGTTAGTTTTTTAATGTAGGAAGTGGCGACCAAGGGCGAATACCCACAAAAATCCCCCCTCCCCCCCCCCACCATAGAGGAAGAAACGAGCCAAAATCAAGGTTCAGGGTTAGACTAGGTTAAATTTATTTGGAGCCCAATATGGATTTCGGCTGATATAATTAATCGCCCAAATACCTAAATATCTAATGAGTCTATACGCTACACCAACTAGTCCTATATTTAACTATTATTTATAGATTTATTTACAATTCCTATTGAATAAAGCATTTATTCATGGTATAGAAGACTATTTGGAATTTATTGAGCATTTTATTTTTTAAATAAAAGAAAAATATTATCAGTTATTAACTTTTACGAAGGTTTTTTTAATTATATTCATATATGATAATTTTGTTGAGCTTAGTAAGAGTTTATTTGCACACATTTATTTATAGATATGTCCTAATTGCCTGTTCATTTCATTTGCGAGGCAGTTGATATCGTGGTGTATAGAAGCGAGTGTTGTATCGTCTGCATACTGATTGCAGTCTAATGTTGCTGACTCTAATCGATAAAAGTCATTTACACGCATTAAGAACAACTAAAATAGTAATTTTTAAAGTATTTTTATGGTACTTCTGATGTTTATATGGGTACTTGTAGGTTATCTCACCCACCACCAATTTTAACAGAATATTTTCGTTAAAACTAACGAAAATATCACGACTTAACCTAATCAATTATCAAGGGCGTACAGTTGATCTATTATTAATTATAACATTGTTTGTTTCTGGAATAGTATTTACTATTTACTAATAGATCAGTTGTACGCCCTTGATAATTGGTTAGGTTAAGTCGTGATATTTTCGTTAGTTTTAACGAAAATATTAATATTCTGTCAAAATTGGGGGTGGTGGTGGCGGGGGCGGGGGGAGATAACCTCCAAGTACCTTTATATGTACACTTCCGTTACTTTTAGTATGTTTCTAATACGCTTGACGGTACTTTTGTAGTACGTATGATGCGTGGTACTTTTGCAAAATATTTACGAAAGATGGTTGCTTTAAAGGTAAAAATAAAGATAAAATAGTCTTAATTTCGAATAAATAAATTAACTCTATTCCATCTACAGTATATATATATATATATATATATATATATGGACGTATTCAAGGGTATTAAATTAGTGTAAAAATTGGATCACCTGAAGATCAGGGTCCCCAGCCTTCTTTAGTTAGCTTTATAAGGCTAACTAAAGAAAATATCACGACATAACCAATCGTCAAGGGCGTACAGCTGACCTAACGACTGGTTAGGTTAGTCGTGATATTTTCGTTAGTTAGCTTTATAAGGCTAACTAGAGAAGGCTGGGGGCCCTGATCTTCAGGTGAACCTAAAAATTTAGCATACTTTTAAAATTAGCTTTCTTAAAGCAAAAATTGAACAAATTGGCCGTAAAGCAGATAATGACAAGAGGCCTATTTTATCCATATAAACAAGTCAAGCAGTTGCTTTACACTTAATCTGTTTCAGAAAGATTTACAAGAAAGTTTACCTACTTCACTCATCATTATGTCGACACTAAATAAATTTTAACTGGCAAAGATTCTTATTATGAGAATTAAGGGCCCCACTGGGTAAATTTTTAGGTGCGTTATCTAATTATCCAGCGATAGCTTTAGGTTATTTCCTAACTGGCATAGCACCATATTTACATGGTGCTCTAGAATAAATATACTTAATAGGTTATAGTCGTAATATGTAGGTTGCTAAAGTATATTTTTTATACTAAAAAGAAAAATATTATGCTAAAAAGTCGATGCTACGTGCTAAATTTTAACACGTTTTGCAATGTGTATCCAGAAATTGGAAGGTAAACGCTAAATTTAGCACAGTTTGCGTGCTAATTTTAGGCTATAAAAACAAAATTGAATGTCGGCAAAAACTAATTACGCTTAAATTTTCGGAAGACAGTGCGTGTAAAATCATAGTGGGGCCATCTATTTCTAGGTAATGTTCCCCTTCTAGATCGATTAAGATTGGTTCCAGGACTCTGTAGATTCTGAAGAAATGAGAAACCAACATCGAATACATGCTTTGAGGTACCGCAGATGAAAATTTTAGGCATAATGAATAATATATTTTCAGATGTAATTTTATCATCTGACTTTTAAGGTATTTTGGCGAAATATTAAAAATATTGTATGAAAAGTTTGTTTTGGGAATATTAAAAGTGATCAGTCTTTCCTTGTCCTTGTGATCAGTCTTTCCTTGTCCTTGTGATCAGTCTTTCCTTGTGAACAGACGTGTTTTATCGAGTGTCCAGTGTTACCATTGAATAAGTGGTTTTCGTTGAAGTGTTTAAAAAAAAATAGTGTTTGGTGCATTCTTAACTAAATTACTTCGTGTTACTAATCATTCATTAACGAATATATTTCATTTATTGACTTTATTCATTACTATATTATTTGATTAAACCAAGGCTAGTGCACGTGGCTTGCCTTGTTTGTTTCCGAATCTATTACTAACCGAGGTTTCATAAGGTTGAAATTCCCTTGGTTTGCCTTTTTTGTTTTTCAAATCTATCAGAAAACGTTTCATAAGGTTCATTTTCCTTTCCTTCAGGGGATCAAGTAGAGTGTGGTCACCCACCGTGGGAAAAAGGAAAAACGGAAAAAAAAGTCGGTCGAATAGCGGACAGATAAGTTTTAGTAATACTTTTTCTTTTACAGACTTTCGTCGGTAGCTTAATTATATATCATTTAGTATAAATTTGTGTTACAAGAACCTGTTTCTGCGTTTCAGGAACATTTTTGCGGGCTTGCGCAGGTGACGGCACAATAAGCATGCGGTAAACCTACGTTGTAATTTATTAATTTCCAAACGCTCGTTTTTTTTTGTTTTTTTTTTAATTAAGAGTATGGCACCCCCGTCAAGTACTTGCAATCGCTGTGAAGGGAAATTTGCCGCTTACGTGTTTACAATGGCTAATAATAATGAACAGTTAGTTTGCGGGTGGTGTTCAAGCATGGAAGTCCTGAGAAACGAGTTAGAACGTGAGAAGGAGGCCAGAGTGAGGCTTGAAGAAAGGGTGATGCTCCTGACGGCAAAATTAGAATCCCTTGAGACTCCAGTTACAACCCCTCCTGCCTCAGTTTCTAATAATAATATAAATAGTACTGATAGCCCTTCTCTTCCCCTAGTTCCCAACCCTTCGTTTAAGTGCGTAATGGAGCCCCATTGAGAAAACCTAAGACTTGGCTACCAGTAATAACAAACAATAAGTTTTCTGTTTTAGGTTTCGAAGATACTGATGAACCGGAAATACGACTCGTTGGCGATTCCATTATTCGAGGGCAGCTCGAGGAATTCTGTGCGAGAAACCCTCGTCGTAGGCGCAGTTACTGCTACCCTGGTGCAAGGGTGGAGGATATAACTAATAGTGTTCACCATTTTACAGACGGAACCTCTAAGGACACAACGTATGTTATTCATGTCGGTACTAATAACGTTTTAAATTCTAGATCGGAAGAGCTGCTGTCTAGGTACAGGGACTTGTAGAGCGACTAAAGGAAAAAACTAATAAGATTGTTTTAACAGTTACACTTCCTTGAATTATCCAACGTAGCGATTTCTACAGCAAGGCGACCTCTATCAACAATAACCTAAAGTCTCTTTGCCAACAGGAAGGAGTGCATTTTGCGAATTTTTGGAAGTATCTACGGCAGGAGGGACTTGTTCCTTGGAGATGGACTTCATCTTAATGACGTTGAATCTGCGCGTTTAGGAAAACTATTTCATAATACTGTCTCTTCTTTTCAGGCTGCCGTAACTCGAACGGTCCCAGCGTAAATTCCACAAATTTCCTCTGCGCTCGCGGAGGTGTCGCAATTACAAACAATTTGAAGGTTCTATCCTTAAATGCTCGTAGCCTACGAAATAAAATAAACGTTTTTTTCTTTAATTGCTTGTAAAGACTATGATTTAATTGCGATAAATGAATCGTGGCTTAGCACTGAAACACGTGACTTTGTAGGGGAGTATCAAATTAGAGGTTATAGACTTTTTGTTAAAAACAGAATAGGTAGGCGAGGAGGCGGTGTTATGTTGTATATCAAAGATAATATTGCGAACGTTATAGAAGTAAAGCACACAATTCCAGAACCGATAGATTCGACTATAGCAGAACTTAAATTGAACGATTTCAAACTTCTTGTTGCGGTTATATATAGGCCCCCTAATCAAACAGCTGATACGGACGAAGCGTTATATCGTGAACTAAAGAGAATAATAGGTAGTGAGCAGGCTTTAGTTATGGGTGACTTTAATTGCGCCAACGTGAATTACGATACAATGCAGGGAGACGCGGAAGGTAATCGTTTAGTTAATTTTCTCGAGGATAGCTTTCTTATTCAAAAGGTTGGGGAACCTACGAGGTTGGACAGTATTTTAGATTTAGTAATAACTACGGATGATAGGCTAATACTGATCTTCAAGTAATAGAACCGTTAAGCAATAGCGATCACAATATGGTAGAGTTTGTCCTCTCAGTAAGTCACTCGAAACCAGCTAACTCGACTAAAATTCCTAACTTCCAGCACGCAGACTTTTGTAAATTTCGAAATAAATTGTCACACGTCAATTGGGAAAACGTAATGGGGATCTCCAACGCAAAACTAATGTGGGAATCGTTTGAAACAGTATTTAGGACTATAAATGAGGAATGTGTACCGTACAAAATTAAGCGTGCGAAAGTAAACAACAAGCCCTTGTGGTTTACTTCTAGAGTAGGAGACATTATAAAGAGTAGAGATAGGGCTTATAGGCTACATAAGTGCGATAAAGACAATTTGTGGTTACGAAACAACTACATATCTCTAAGGCGTGAAGCGAAAAGTGTAATAAAAAAGTCCAAGCGCGAATTTGAAATCTCCATAGCTCGTGACGGTAAAGAAAACCCCAAGCGATTCTTTCAATACGTCAACAATAGAAATCCAGTAAAAAGTGTCTTGGGGCCGTTGAAAAATGTTAACGGAGATCTAGTTTCTGAAAACAAGGAAATGGCTACCTTGCTAAACGAATTTTTTACGTCAGTTTTTACTATAGAAGATGTAACGAATATCCCTACGGTCATAGACATAATACCTTTTGATAATGGTAATATTTTGGATAATATTGTGGTTAGTGAAGGGGAGGTAATGCGCTATATTGATAAAATGAAAATGCGTAAATCACCGGGGCCGGATTCCATATATCCCATACAACTAAAAGAATTAAAAGATAGCATTGTTGTGCCGCTAACAAAGATTTTTAATGCGTCTATTTCTGAGGGGTGCGTACCAGATAATTTCAAGTTAGCAAACGTAACACCTATCTTTAAGAAAGGCGATAAAGGTGCGGCGGGAAATTATAGGCCAATCAGTTTAACGTCTGTTGTAGGTAAGCTACTGGAATCAATAATTAGGGATCGTATAGTCGAACACTTAGAATTGCATAACTTAGTTAGAAATACGCAGCACGGTTTTAGGCGAAACAAATCTTGCTTAACTAATCTTTTAGAATTTTTTCAAAGCGTGGTTGACGTTTACGATAGTCATCGGGCGGTTGATGTAGTGTATTTAGATTTTCAAAAAGCGTTTGACACCGTACCGCACAAAAGACTCATTGAAAAAACTAAGGCTCATGGAATCAGGGGTGTAGTAATAAATTGGATAGAAGAGTGGTTGCGAGGTAGGAAACAGAGGGTGGTCGTTGATGGAGCGGAGTCGTGTTGGGCTAATGTAGCGAGTGGCGTTCCTCAGGGTTCTGTATTGGGCCCCTTGCTTTTTCTTATATATATTAACGATTTAGATGTCGGCCTAGTCAGTACAGTTTCAAAGTTTGCGGATGACACGAAGCTGGGTGGTAGGGCGATTAATGACGAAGATAGAGGTAAAATCCAGGAAGATCTGAATAAAATCGTTGATTGGTCAGTCACATGGCAAATGAGATTTAACGTCGATAAGTGCAAAATTTTACATATAGGTTCGCGTAACGGTAATTTTGCGTATAGTATGTCAGGGAAGGAGTTAACAAGCGTAGAGCAGGAAAAAGATTTAGGAGTTATAGTCACTGGTGAAAAGTAGCGAAACAAAGTACAGCAGCGGTCAATAAAGCGAACAAAGTGTTAGGTTTTATAGCTCGGAATTTTGAGTACAAATCGCGCGATATTATAGTTCCTCTTTATAAATCATTAGTTAGACCCCATTTGGAGTACGCGATCCAATTTTGGAATCCGCATATGCGAAAAGATATAGACAAAATCGAAAGAGTTCAAAGACGAGCAACTAAGATGATTCCGTCGCTTAGGTCAAAGTCGTACGAGGATAGGCTTAAGGAGTTAAAATTGACTACACTCGAGACTAGGAGGCTAAGGGGTGATCTAATCCAGGTTTTCAAAATTATGAATGGGTTCGATAACGTAGATAGAGATAGCTTTTTCGAAATATCTCAATATAATAGGACTAGAAATAACGGGTGTAAGTTGACAAGTAGAAGGTTCGAGACAGCAGTTGCCAAAAACTTTTTTACGCATAGAATAGTAAATAGCTGGAATAGTTTGCCGGTAGAAGTAATTAGTAGCACGTCTATAAACATGTTTAAAAATCGATTAGACGCATATGTTGATAGATTGGGTATAGTTTAAGGTAGTAAAATTAAGGCTTTGTGGTTCGGAACCCACGTAAAATTGTAGGTCCCCTCCGCCACCACGGAGGACATGCACAATACACAATTACGAACACAGTTAGGTAGACCAGCCATGAGTGGATCCTAGGGTCTTTGTTGGTCTGAAACATTATAACATAATAACAAATTCACAACAGTAGCACCAATTTTATTTTTAACGAGTAAGAGCATCGTTGGGATGGCATTATTGACCCTAACAGGATGCGTCAGCTCGGGGCTGCGGTCTGCTCTAGGAAGATAGTCCAGTATGTTCCGACGGTAGGAACTGGCTTTGCCTTACCTGCGAATTGGCCACACCCACCTTACCCACAGGTTTTCAGTGGAGAGGAGTCCTCGACCTTACTGTGTTGATCGCGTTGTCTCCTTAACTGTGAGACAATTACCGGTCAAATGTCCCAGTATTAGGGACTTGCGGCAGCGTCATTTCTCGGAGAATTGGAGGGAAGATGGGATTTTTCATTTTTCTTCGATGCTCACGCAAGACCCGTGCTACCCCGGTAGATAAATTTTTAGCTTTGTTGAGGAGCCTGGGTAACTTCCTCTCCTGTAATGCTTTCAACCCTCAATTTTTACTTACACTGAATCCCTATTCATTCCGTTAATTTGTTCTTCATGACTTTGTTTATCACCCATCTCATACTTTTATGTTAATTAATTTTCAACCGTAATTAACCCATTTTGCATATTCAGCGTCAGTGATCTCGATGTTGCTACACAAGCAAGAGGGACTACCTTCATCAATCAGTCGCTCATTCTACTGGGCAATATCTCTTATTGTATGAATTGATAAGTAAACACTGCCTAAACTTGGCGCTTTTTTCGATTAGATATTTTAGGACGTTTACTTAAAGGAAGTTAATATTTGTAGCCATAAACGAATAAATGTGATTTCAAAGGCCCCTCCCCCTAAACTATTGTGACAATACTTGTCTTTTAAAGTTCCTATAAATACGCTCATTTCTGACAGGTCTTTGATACATTCAAATTTATCAAGTTTCGACAATCTCTATTTATTAAAGCGTCAACTCTCCATTAACGTGTCCAGCAAAACTGACGCCTTCTAAATTTGCCCATTTGATAGCATTTTAGCTAATTTGTCATCTTTTCTCTTCCAGTACTTACACCAATTTTATACTGAGAGAATTTATTAATTTTTTTCTTCATTAGTACATCGTCATAAATTAGGTTGCTGCGTTCCATGGAGGATGAATAAGCTACCCTAAAGGGGTTAAAGGCACAGTGCCATTCGGAATGAATGCCGACTCTAAACCAAATTAAATTCGAATTTGCGATAGTTTTCATGAAATGAAAATTCTAAAGCTAAAAGTTAAAGATATTTTAAGTATTTATTCACTTCACACACACACACACACTAACACCACACACACACACACACACACACACACACACACATGTGCGTATCTCCGCATAAAGCGAGGTACCAACTTTTTTAAATCCATATCTCTACGAGTAAAAAACTAAATGACCAAACCTAGTTTAACCTAACCTTAGTGCCATCGAATCAAGAAGGGCATGATAAGCATTTGGGACGCCATTACGGGTTCGAAGGTTGGTTTCTGTTAAATAGTAAAGTATTCACTAATCTAACCTAACCTACCCTAGCGTAATCTAACATAATCAGGACCAACATAGCTTTTTTCCGACAATAAAATTATTTACAGATTTTTTACATACATTTTTTTCAATATTCCAAGTTACATAAAATGTTACCTCACAAAATAAATGACTCCCACTACATCTGTGAATTATCACATAATTGACCACACTTATGTCCAGTTGCTTTCGCGCACGCACTTGCATACACATATATATATATATATATATATAGAGAGAGAGAGAGAGAGAGAGAGAGAGTGGCGCAAAAGTCAGGAGTTAAAGGAGTCAGAGAGAATAGATGTTTTCCGTCCTGTGGTCGCCACTATTTTTAACTAAAAATGACATTTTAGTTAAAAATGTTTTAGTTAAAATATAATATAAATTAAATTTTTTTTTTAACTAAAAATTGTAATTTTTAGTTAAAAATAGTCGCGGCCACAGAACGGAAAACACCCATTCTCTCTGACTCCTTTAACTCCTGACTTTTGCGCCACTCTCTCTCTCTCTCTCTCTCTCTCTCTCTCTCTCTCTCTATATATTATATATATATATATATGTGTATGCAAGTGCGTGCGCGAAAGCAACTGGACATAAGTGTGGTCAATTATGTGATAATTCACAGATGTAGTGGGAGTCATTTATTTTGTGAGGTAACATTTTATGTAACTTGGAATATTGAAAAAAATGTATGTAAAAAATCTGTAAATAATTTTATTGTCGGAAAAAAGCTATGTTGGTCCTGATTATGTTAGATTACGCTAGGGTAGGTTAGGTTAGATTAGTGAATACTTTACTATTTAACAGAAACCAACCTTCGAACCCGTAATGGCGTCCCAAATGCTTATCATGCCCTTCTTGATTCGATGGCACTAAGGTTAGGTTAAACTAGGTTTGGTCATTTAGTTTTTTACTCGTAGAGATATGGATTTAAAAAAGTTGGTACCTCGCTTTATGCGGAGATACGCACATGTGTGTGTGTGTGTGTGTGTGTGTGTGTGTGTGTGTGTGTGTGAAGTGAATAAATACTTAAAATATCTTTAACTTTTAGCTTTAGAATTTTCATTTCATGAAAACTATCGCAAATTCGAATTTAATTTGGTTTAGAGTCGGCATTCATTCCGAATGGCACTGTGCCTTTAACCCCTTTAGGGTAGCTTATTCATCCTCCATGGAACGCAGCAACCTAATTTATGACGATGTACTAATGAAGAAAAAAATTGCGTATAGTATGTCAGGGAAAGAGTTAACAAGGGTAGAGCAGGAAAAAGATTTAGGAGTTATAGTCACTGGCGACTTAAAAGTAGCGAAACAAAGTACAGCAGCGGTCAATAAAGCGAACAAAGTGTTAGGTTTTATAGCTCGGAATTTTGAGTACAAATCGCGCGATATTATAGTTCCTCTTTATAAATCATTAGTTAGACCCCATTTGGAGTACGCGATCCAATTTTGGAATCCGCATATGCGCAAAGATATAGACAAAATCGAAAGAGTTCAAAGACGAGCAACTAAGATGATTCCGTCGCTTAGGTCAAAGTCGTACGAAGATAGGCTTAAGGAGTTAAAATTGACTACACTCGAGACTAGGAGGCTAAGGGGTGATCTAATACAGGTTTTCAAAATTATGAATGGGTTCGATAACGTAGATAGAGATAGCTTTTTCGAAATATCTCAATATAATAGGACTAGAAATAACGGGTGTAAGTTGACAAGTAGAAGGTTCGAGACAGCAGTTGCGAAAAACTTTTTTACGCATAGAATAGTAAATAGCTGGAATAGTTTGCCGGTAGAAGTAATTAGTAGCACGTCTATAAACATGTTTAAAAATCGATTAGACGCATATGTTGATAGATTGGGTATAGTCTAAGGTAGTAAAATTAAGGCTTTGTGGTTCGGAACCCACGTAAAATTGTAGGTCCCCTCCACCACCACGGAGGACATGCACAATATACAATTACGAACACAGTTAGGTAGACCAGCCATAAGTGGATCCTAGGGTCTTTGTTGGTCTGAAACATTATAACATTATAACAAATTCACAACAGTAGCACCAATCTTATTTTTAACGAGTAAGAGCATCGTTGGGATGGCATTATTGACCCTAACAGGATGCGTCAGCTCGGGGCTGCGGTCTGCTCTAGGAAGATAGTCCAGTATGTTCCGACGGTAGGAACTGGCTTTGCCTTACCTGCGAATTGGCCACACTCACCTTACCCACAGGTTTTCAGTGGAGAGGAGTCCTCGACCTTACTGTGTTGATCGCGTTGTCTCCTTAACTGTGAGACAATTACCGGTCAAATGTCCCAGTATTAGGGACTTGCGGCAGCGTCATTTCTCGGAGAATTGGAGGGAAGATGGGATTTTTCATTTTTCTTCGATGCTCACGCAAGACCCGTGCTACCCCGGTAGAGAAATTTTTAGCTTTGTTGAGGAGCCTGGGTAACTTCCTCTCCTGTAATGCTTTCAACCCTCAATTTTTACTTACACTGAATCCCTATTCATTCCGTTAATTTGTTCTTCATGACTTTGTTTATCACCCATCTCATACTTTTATGTTAATTAATTTTCAACCGTAATTAGCCCATTTTGCATATTCAGCGTCAGTGATCTCGATGTTGCTACACAAGCAAGAGGGACTACCTTCATCAATCAGTCGCTCATTCTACTGGGCAATATCTCTTATTGTATGAATTGATAAGTAAACACTGCCTAAACTTGGCGCTTTTTTCGATTAGATATTTTAGGACGTTTACTTAAAGGAAGTTAATATTTGTAGCCATAAACGAATAAATGTGATTTCAAAGGCCCCTCCCCCTAAACTATTGTGACAATACTTGTCTTTTAAAGTTCCTATAAATACGCTCATTTCTGACAGGTCTTTGATACATTCAAATTTATCAAGTTTCGACAATCTCTATTTATTAAAGCGTCAACTCTCCATTAACGTGTCCAGCAAAACTGACGCCTTCTAAATTTGCCCATTTGATAGCATTTTAGCTAATTTGTCATCTTTTCTCTTCCAGTACTTACACCAATTTTATACTGAGAGAATTTATTAATTTTTTTCTTCATTAGTACATCGTCATAAATTAGGTTGCTGCGTTCCATGGAGGATGAATAAGCTACCCTAAAGGGGTTAAAGGCACAGTGCCATTCGGAATGAATGCCGACTCTAAACCAAATTAAATTCGAATTTGCGATAGTTTTCATGAAATGAAAATTCTAAAGCTAAAAGTTAAAGATATTTTAAGTATTTATTTATTTCACACACACACACACACACACACACACACACACACACACACACATGTGCGTATCTCCGCATAAAGCGAGGTACCAACTTTTTTAAATCCATATCTCTACGAGTAAAAAAACTAAATGACCAAACCTAGTTTAACCTAACCTTAGTGCCATCGAATCAAGAAGGGCATGATAAGCATTTGAGACGCCATTACGGGTTCGAAGGTTGGTTTCTGTTAAATAGTAAAGTATTCGCTAATCTAACCTAACCTACCCTAGCGTAATCTAACATAATCAGGACCAACATAGCTTTTTTCCGACAATAAAAATATTTACAGAATTTTTACATACATTTTTTCAATGTTCCAAGTTACATAAAATGTTACCTCACAAAATAAATGACTCTCACTACATCTGTGAATTATCACATAATTGACCACACTTATGTCCAGTTGCCTTCGCGCACGCACTCGCATACACACACAGTATATATATAGGAAGAGAGAGAGAGAGGCGCAAAAGTCAGGAGTTAAAGGAGTCAGAGAGAATAGATGTTTTCCGTTATGTGGTCGCCACTATTTTTAACTAAAAATTACATTTTAGTTAATGTTTTAGTTAAAATATAATATAAATTATAATTTGTTTTTTTACTAAAAACTGTAATTTTTAGTTAAAAATAGTCGTGGTCACAGAACGGAAAACACTCGTTCTCTCTGACTCCTTTAACTCCTGACTTTTGCGCCACCCTCTCTCTCTCTCTCTCTCTCTCTCTCTCTCTATATATATATATATATATATATATATATAAACACACACACTCTTTTTCAGCCAATTAATTTAATATTTCATAGCATAAGAAGGCATTAACAAATGGAGCCGAGACCATTAATAATAATAAAAAAAGTGGGAATATGAGAAGCTATTCGTGGAACAAAGTCAAAAGTGTAAACAGAATGGGAAAAAAGACCAACACTCCACGACTCAATTATTTCAGGTAAGCAGCCATTAAAGATGAGGTGGTCGATGGAAAATACTTTGGATTAAGACGCATCGTTTTCTATGTCGGGTATATGATGCCCAAACGTAAACTAAATTATTGGTATTACGTATCTACTTTTGATATGTTTTTGAGGGTAAGATAGTGTTGTGGTAGAATACGAGTAGATCGTTCATCCATTTATAAATTAATTATGGAAATAACGTTTCTATTTGGAATAAAGTAAATTATAGTTTGGTAGTATCTCGTATTTACGTGGGAATGAAGCCAGAAACTGGATGCTGCCTGTTATCTGAGGTAATTATTGTAATGTTGCTTAAATTTTTCGGAAAGTATTTTAACTTATTGTTAGAACGTTGTTTTATTTTTGGTTTAGGACGAATTTTCTTATGAAAGAAAGTTAATAATATTTTAATTTGAATTACGGACAAAAGTTTGAGAAGTGGTCTGAAGAGGTATAAATTATACGATAATGAAATATGAAAAGAAGATGCAATATATTATCTTTTCTCTTTGTAGAAATTAATAGGAAAAATTGTAAAGTAGAATATAATGTTATATTGGACATTTTTCTTAGGGCTCTCGGTAGCTCAGTGGTCTCGGTGTCAAACTTTTGGCGGTGAGGCTCTGTGTTCGCTCCCGACTGCTGGTTCCTGGGTTGGGTTGGGTTTGGTCGGCTAATCACCCTGTCGATGCTCGGGCTTAGGTGACTCATGGAGCACTCTCACCCTACCTAACACTTAATCTGGGGAGTATACACATACACATATATACTGTATATATGAACTTTCATTTTTGCATCTGTTTCTAGAATATATTTATTAACTCCAAACGGTTTAGTTCAGAAGCGAATCTCTCATCTCTCGTCTCTCTATCTCTCTTGTTCGAGCGTTCGAGAGGTCCAATTTCTATAACGAAACTGGCGTTGTTATTACCTCGCGAACTTCCTATTTCCCCTCATCTAATCGGAGCCTCACATCGGTAGTCTTTATATCGGCTTCTTCGCATCGGCAGTTTCTGGGAGGTTTTTAGGCAAGTGCTGAATACGAGGATGAAATTGGCTTCAGGAATGAAGACGAAAAGAGGAATAATTTCTGATAGGAAAAAGGCAAGCTCAGCTTCATATTTTTTTTTTCCCCTTTCTGGTGAAAGTTACGAAAAAGGTCTATAGTATTTTTTTTTTAAAAAGTTGTTAAGAATTTAATGTTATTTATTTGTAAAGTATCTTATACACTATGGAATACGTTGTATAATGATACTGTATGCGTAGTTTATACACTTCGGTGGTGTAGTGGTTAGCGTCGCTGACTACGAATCCATCGACCCCAGGATCGAGACCCAGTGATGGCAGGCGGCGCGCAGCAAAACCCAGCTGTTCATCCTTCCACACAATAAAGAAATTGGTTGGTAGATAAATGGGTACCCTGGGTAGCCTAGTGGTTAAGACGCTGTGCTACTGATGAGGCGTGGTTCGGATTCCACGTTAAACTGAACATTTTGGGCGGAAGCAAAACCAAGATTATATATATATATATATATATATATATATATATATATATACACACACACACCAACGTTACAGTTTGGTAGTACCAACAATGTAGGAAAATGTTTTATTTTCCTCTTAATGAAGCTTCTCGCCAAGTCATTCATTTTCCTTTATTTCTTTGTTAGTTATTTCCTTATTCACTCTTATCTCCCCCCCCCTTACCCCACTTATTATAACGGGCAAAGATGGTGGAAACCCTTTTGACGAACTGTAAATAAAGTAACTTGTTTTTTTTTGTTTGCAAACCTTGTGCAACAAAACGAGTTTTGGGATATAAAAAATGTAATGAATATCAAACATTATTGCAATGTTGCAAATATACTGTGAGTGCTGTTGAATTGCTGCAAAGCCCTTGAAGTGTGTTTAATTATTACTGCAGAGTTTTATATATATACACGAATATATACTTCAGTATATACTGTATATATATATTTTAGGCAGGAAAGAGGAGCCAAGGGAGAATGCTCGCAAAAGCTCCCTCCCCCACACCAATAGAAGAAGAAGAGAACCAAAATCAAGGGGGGTTTTCGAGATGCCTAGACACTCTGCGTTTGAAAAATGGGAGCCTGGGAGGTCATAGACAGGAGGAAAGATGGAATGAGGAAGATTGTTCCAGAGTTGACCGGTTGAGTAGGTGAAAGATTGAAAATACCGATTAACCCTTGCGTCAGAGAGTTGGACAGAAAAGGAGTGAGAAAATGTAGGAAGTCTGGTGCTGCGTGTTCTCCTTAAAGGAGGAGGCATACAGTTAGAGAGTTCAGAAGAGTAATGTCCGTTATAATAGCGATGGTAAAGAGAGAGTGAGGCAACAGTAAGAGGCGGGGAATTGATGAGATGAAAAGCCTTTGATTCCACCCGGTCAAGTACGGCTGTATGGGTGAGCCACCCCCGCACATGAGAAGCATACTCCATACGGGGGCGAACAAGACCCCTATACAGAGACAGCAACTGTGGGGGTGAAGAAACCGCAGAGGCGGCACAGCACACATAACCTCTTAGAAGCTGTTTTAGAAAGAGAGTACATGTGATCTTTCCAGGAAAGGTCACGAGAAAAGGAAACGCGAAGAATGTTAAGAGAAGAGGAAGGATTGAGTTGTGTGTTGTTGAAGGTAAGGGATAGTCGTGTGGAAGATTGTGATGAGTAGACAGATAAAGGAACTGAGTTTCTGAGGCATTGAAAGCCACAAGGTTTTCTCTTCCCCAGTCAGAGATAGCAGAAAGATCAGCCGTCAGGTGCTCCATAGTCGTCCTATGCGAATCATGGAGTGACTCTTGCGAGGGACGCTTTGGGAAGCGGGGAGAAGTGAAGAATAGAATCATCGGCATAGGAGTGAATAGGACAGGAGGTGCGAATTAAAAGATCATTAATAAATAAAGGGAAAAGAGTGGGTGACAGGACAGAACCCTGAGGAACACCACTGTTGATAGCTTTAGAAGAAGAACAGTGGCCATCTACAACCGCAGCTATACAGGGTGTCCATAAAGTCACGCATTATAGGAACATAGGCAATATCTATTTATTTATGTCTCCATCAGGCCAAATATGTTGAGGAACATTCAAAGAAACCTGCTCTTTCGTTTATAAACATGTTTTGAGATTGGTGGGAATCATTTCGAACAAATAAATAAATAAACAAAATAAATGTATTTTCCTATGATGCTTGACTTTATGGACACCTGTAGATCGGCAGGAAAAGAATAGAGATGAAGTCACAGATAGAAGGATAGAAACCGAAGGAGGGCAGTTTCGAAATTAAAGATTTGTGCCAGATTCTATCAAAAGCTTTTGATATGTCAAGCCAAGAGTCAGAGAGATATGCAAGAAGATCGCCAGTGGAGCGTCCCTTGCGGAATCCATACTGACGATCTGAAAGAAGATTGTGAGAAGAGAGGTGTTTAAGAATCTTCTTATTAAGGATAGATTAAAAAACTTTAGAAAGGCAAGAAAGCAAAGCAATTGGGCGATAGTTGGAGGATTGAGAACGGTCACCCTTCTTTGGGACAGGCTGAATGAAAGCGAACTTCCAGCAGGAAGGAAAAGTACCGGATGAGAGACAAAGACGAAAGAGTTTGCCTAGGCAGGGTGTCAGCACAGAAGCACAGTTCCTAAGAACAACAGGAGGAACACCATCAGGACCATACGCTTTTCTGCAGTTGAGCCCAGATGGGGCAGAAAAAAACATCTTTAGAAGAGATTCTAATTTCAGAAATAATAAGGCCAGAGGTTGCAGATGGAGGAACAGCACCGGAATCATCCAGAGTTGAGTTGTAAGCGAAAATTTTAGCGAAGAGTTCAGCTTTATCAGGAGAAGAGACGGCAACTGAGCCGTCGGAATGGAAAAGAGGAGGGAAAAGAAGTAAAGCTGTTGAAGAGGTTCTTAGCTAGATGCCAGAAAGAGCGAGAAGAATTAGAATTGGATAGGTTTTCACACTTTTGTCGGATGAAGGAATGTTTGGCGAGTCGCAGAACAGATTTTGCACGATTTCGGGCAGAAATATAAGCTGAGTGAGAGTCAGGAGTTGGATGGCGACGGTACCTTCTGAAAGACTCCTCTCTGTTGCGGATAGCATTAGAACAAGTAAAGTTAAACCAAGTTATATGTAAGGAGAAAGACGAGACAGGCGGTCGGCTCGGTTGTAGATATTGTTGCATCCTATGAATCACTTTGGAAATGAGAGAGCAACAGTGCTTGACTCCTCCGCTTGACTAGGCCTAGGTTCGTAGTCAGTCGTCATCATCACTAGCAGCGAAGAATGATGAACAGTAAGTTGATCTTTCACACTCCTGTCTCACTCGCTCCTCCTCCTTTCCCGTCTGTCACTACTCCTGCCCTGCCTGGCTGCTTGAATCTTGGCCTTGAACTCAAATATCTTTTTATTACCAGACAGATACATTCCTCTCACTTTCTGGAACTCGCAGAAAAAGATATCCTCCAGTTTCTTCTCCTTCGAGAGAAGATGAGCGTTGCTAATCTCCTCGAAGCCATTATGTTGAACAGCTGATTCGGCTGAGAGAGGAACTGAGCTCGTTTACCCCCAGCACCTTGTGCTCTTCCTTTGTTCTTACATAGACCTCCCCAAGACTTGAAATGGGACATGAACTGTAGCATGGCCTTCTGTCTTGTCTTGAACTTGATTCGAACCATACTCCAGAAGGTTATCACAGTGTGGATGAAATGTCTCATTCCTTTTCTGTCCAACTCTTTAACGCAAGGGTTAATCGGTATTTTAAATTTTTCATCTACTCAACCGGTTAACTCTGGAACAACATTCCCCAATCCACCATTCCCCCTGTTTATGACCTCCAATCTTTCAGACGCAGAGTGTCCAGGCATCTCGAAAACCTTGGCCCTTGATTTTGGCTCTCTTCTTCCTCTATGGGGTGGGTGGGGGCGTTTTGCGGACAATCCCTCTTGGCCCCTCCTTTCTGCATAAAAAAAATATATATATGTTACAACTCAGAATGGTTCCCGGAACTCTTTTGGGGCATAATTAAAACCATCATAGTCCGAATTTGTAATGGTAAATGGCAAATGCTAAAGTTTTTTTCTTTTTCATGATAGAAGCCCAACATAGGTAACGGGTTTCTCTCTCTCTCTCTCTCTCTCTCTCTCTCTCTCTCTCTCTCTCTCTCTCTCGTATATATATATATCTGAGAGAGAGAGAGAGAGAGAGAGAGAGAGAATCTTTCTTCATATTCCTGTTATTATTATTATTATTATTATTATTATTATAATATGATTTTAGACTTAATTTATGCCAATAATTTTATTTGACAGGTTTACTTGTTTATGTATAATTATATTTTCTCATCTTTGTTTTCATTCTTCCAACAACAACATTTCGTACAATTGTTTTTTTAATGTAGGAAGAAGGGGCCAAGGGCCAGTGCCGGCTAAAATACCTCTTCGGTAGAAGAAGGAGAAAGACAAAACCAAGGTCTCTAAGTCTCAACGATGCCATTTTTTTTACAAATTTGTAAAAGTTTGTGTAATGTGTGTAGAGTGTGTGGAATAGTGTGAGGAGTATTGTGTGTTTGAGAGCATGCTGGACTGCTCACAGGATAGATGAGACACGAAAAAAAAATCAGCTAAGGAGAACAGTGACAGGAGGAACGGGAGTTCCAGAACTCCCTGTCTCCTGCCTAACGTCCCCTATACGTACATGCACATACGGACATATATATATATATATACACAATATATAAAAATATGTATAACGATGCTGCCATATTTTATACAAATTACAAAAGCTCTATAGCAAACATTTGCTTTTCTCTGTTTTGTACAAACACATTTTTTGTTAAACGCCCTCGCTCGTATTTCGCGTTTCTTTTGTTCCCATTATTAAATGTTGTCATAGATTTTAAGCCCCTTGCAAAGGATTACGGTTTAAGCTATAAGTTCCTAACTTTTTTTTTCTAGTGTTATTTAGTGTTAGAACGTCGGCTTACTATTACGAAGGGAACTACTTTATTATGCGCTTTTCTTCCACTTAAAAATGTAGTTTTCTGCACTTCCGTCTCTCGCTTCTTGATACTTATACGCTTATGGCTGCATTTTATGTCCTTGTTTTGTTAATGGTTTCACAAGTATTTAGGAGGGTTTATATATGTGGAGAGAGAGAGAGAGAGAGAGAGAGAGAGAGAGAGAGAGAGAGATTTATTATAATACAAAGTACGTAAATCTTATCTGCATCGTGTGTCCAGTTCGGGTCTATTAATTAAGCTTCCAAGATTAATATTAATCACAGCATTTCGGAGTACAGTTCATTTTACGCTCTTAAAGAATCCATATTTATGCTATTTAAATTAGTTAGAGCCAAATGCTGTTAGTTCAGTGGGTAACGCAGTTTCCCTATAACCGAAATTTCTGTATAAGAAAAAGTCTATAGTTACAATATTGGCCACGATGTCGCCCCCTGAATAAGATATTACTTGCAAAAAACTTGCATGATGTGAATTGCAGTGTTTGATAGTCGAATTAACATCTTATGCAAGTGGTGTGTGTGTGTGTGTGTGTGTGTGTGTGTGTGTGTTTGCAAGTGCTTAGAGTCAGCGTGTGAATATTGACAGGACTCTTTTTGGTGAAAGGTGAAGGATAGAAAGGATCTGAAGGGAATCAATCACATAGAGTTTGAACATCACATTTAGTTTTGTTTTCTACAATTGGTAAACACGAGACTTGCATTGAAATCTCAGTGTTCGATTCCTTCGGCAAATCTGTGACACTTGCTGAATACGAACGGGGTGGTCGCAACATTTGGAGCAATTGTTTAGTATACATTCAGTTAAAAAAGTCTAAGTATAGAAGATAAGACAAAACTGGTATGATGCATTGTGAAGTATATGACCTCGGGTACATTTTGGCACTATTTGTTCTAAACTATATTCTTTAAATTTTTATATATAGGCCTCCAAATTGGCGTGATGGTCGCAACACGGAAATAGAAAGAAAAGAAAAAAGAAAAAATCTGACTTCTAATGGGTTAATTTGAAATTCCTACTTTGAGAATTCCCATTTACGGTCCGCAAATGGAAATGAGAATGACACTAAGTGAGAATTTATTCTGGCACTGATCATCAAAGTAAATATGTTTCATTTTGCTACTTAGAAATTAATTCGTTGTACTGTATTTCGACCCACCTGAATAATATATATATACACAGGGTGTCCCATAAGTCCGGCATCATAGGAAAAATAATAAAAAAAAGGCAAAACAAAAGCTTTTATTTACAGAACGTGCTCAATATGTCCACCATTGTTTTCAGTATACAAATTCAGACGTGATACCCAGTCAGCAAGCACACGGTGAATGATGTCAGGAGTAATGGTGTTACATGCCCCAATAATGGGCTGCCGCAAATGTTCAACACTCCTAATTTTCTCTTCGTATATCAGCGCTTTCAAGTGGCCCCAGAGATAAAAATCTAGTGGCGTGAGATCCGGGCTTCTAGCTAGCCATTCCACAGGCCCTCGACGTCCTATCCAATGACCAGGGAATTGTTGGTACAGGTATTCCCTTACTTGGGTGCTGTAATGTGCAGGAGCGCCGTCTTGCTGGAACCATGTTGGGAAATTTCCTTCTTCGTTCAAGACACTGGGAAATGCTTCTTCCTTGAGCATACGTAGGTAGGTGCCTCCAGTGACATGTTCATCGAAAAAGAGGGGACCTATGATGTGATCCTTCCAAATGCCACACCATACCATCACCCGAGATGCACCTTGTTCCTTTGAAGAGGTATACCGGTGAGGGTTGTTTTGAGACCAGTAGCGGGTGTTCTGTCGATTTACCTCACCATTTCAATAAAAAACAGCCTTGTCACTGAACAGAATGGTGGACGGGAAATTGGCATCCCGAGCATAGACATTATGGCCTGTAGAAAGAGAAAAATATGAATTATGGTTTGTAGAAATAGAAAAATATAAATTTCTCCTATGATGCCGGACTTATGGGACACCCTGTATATATATATATATATATATATATATATATATTATATATATATATATATAATAGAGAGAGAGAGAGAGAGAGAGAGAGAGAGGATAAACAGAAGAACCAAAAGTTTAAGTTAAAATTACAGTTAAAATTACAGTTAAAAATTAAAAGTATTCACAAATACAAAGTTGTTATATAAGGTATTTATAAAGTCCCTATCTAGTGAAAACGTAGCAAAAAGGGTAAAATTCAATAACAATATAATAGAAGGCATACATTTAATGAATACTTAAGCATATGATTTTACATGAGCACCATCAGTATCTCTACAGAGTTCGAATCTGTCAGCAGCTTTGCGAAACACATTTTGGGGAATGACAGGGGTTTTTTGTAACTGTTGTTGCGATACGAGCACGTAAATGTCTCAGCTTCATTCAGATGGCATTTTAAACCGTTGTACGTAAATTCCACCCAGTAAATTCCACCCCCGAAAAAATCCACCCATAGTAAATTTCACCCATGGTAAATTTCACCCATGGTAAATTTCACCCATGGTAAATTTCACCCATGGTAAATTTCACCCATGGTAAATTTCACCCATGGTAAATTCCACCCATGGTAAATTCCACGCAAAGGGTTATTAAAAAAGTTTACAGTTTATTAAAGTTTATTAAAAAGTTTATGCAAAATAAAAAAACTGGTAAAATATATAGGTTAGGTCAACTGTACACCCTTGATGATTGGTTAGGTTTAGTTGTGATATTTTCGTTAAAACTAAGGAAAATGACGCTAACTCAAAAACAAGTGATTTGCTATAGAAACGATCGTCAAAATCATTCGAATCACCTAAAAACACACCAGGAAAACACTATCCAGTGATGGAAAACACTGTCCAGTGACTATGAAAAATTTACCTTAGAAAATAACAGTTATAATTGTTAAAATTCTTAAATTTTTTGATGGAATTTACCATGGGTGGAATTTAGCATGGGTGGAATTTACTATGGGTGGAATTTACTATGGGTGGGTTTTTCGGGGGTGGAATTTACTGGGTGGAATTTACATGGAACCTTTTAAACAGCGTCATCTTTCAACAAGATGGGGCACCTTGTCATTACGCAAACATTTCCAAATCGGTGGATCGGACGTGGAGGCAACAGGCCCTGGGCGGCTAGATCTCCTGACCTAACGCCCTTGGATTTCTTTGCCTGGGGCTTTATCAAATCAAACGTCTATCAAACGAGGGTTACAGATCTGCAAGATTTACGTGCTCGTATCGTAACAGCAGTTACAAAAATAACCCTTGTCATGCTCCAAAATGTGTTCCGCAATGCTGCTCACAGATTCAAACTCTGTAGAGATACTGATGGTGCTCATGTAGAATCATATGCTTAAGTATTCATTAAATGTATGCCTTCTATTATATTCTTATTGAATTTTACCCTTTTTGCTACGTTTTCACTGAAATAGATAGGGACTTTATAAACACCCTGTACTGTGACCAACCTGAATGCCCCCATATTAGACTATAAATGAAAAACGGTGAACAAAAAATGGCAACACGAAAATGTTAGTTGGTTATACTGCATATAATTTAGTGGAGGAAAAAAAAGCTCATTAAGCGAGGGTCTGAGTTGGTGTATGCAGAGGGAGTCCAATATGGTAAGATCGTCGTTAGTCTGAGGTGAAGATATTAAAATTTTTTAATTTATGTGAAGTAATAATGATAGAATAGGGATACTTTTCAGAATGGTTTCTGAAAGATGAAAAGTCCTGTTTTGATACTGGTCTGTACGTCCTGTAAGAAACACCTATAGTATGTTTGCACCTATGTTTGTAAACACCCATGTTTTGCAACTTACTGCTCGAGATGTAGGAGAGTTTTGCGTATGTAGCTGGCATTACAGCCAGCTCACTGGAAGAGATAAACAACAAAGGATTTGGGATTCACTGGGAGGACTTCGTTGCGTTTTTGGAATCAACTGTATTGAGGATACGTTGGTAGCTATAAACTGGAAATTGCATTAGGGAAAGGCCGGGACGAAGGGCAGATTACAGTTTATTTACGTGGTGGTCCTTCTTTTCATCTCTAGGCTGTGACTCTCAAAGAATAAGTCCATTTGCGACAGATGTATACAGGGTGTTCAAAAAGAAATGCAACCCATTGGAGAATGCATATTTCATCGTAACCTAACTTTCTTCTTTGTTTCGGGTTGAGTTTCCTTTTGAACACCCTGTGTATATATATATATATATATATATATATATATATATATATATATAGCCTTGGTTGGTTTTGCTTCCGCCAGAATTATTCATTCTGACGAAGGTCAAGTTTGACACTCCACCTTAGACTTACAGTTTAACGTGGAATCCGAACCACGCCCCACAACGGGCGGTCAAAAATTACAAAGTCCTCGCCCAGACTCGACCTCACGACCACCCGATCCGCAGCCCAGCGTCTTAACCACTAGGCTACCCAGGGTACCCATTTATCTACCAATCAAGTTTTTTTTAATTGTGTAGAAGGATGAACAATTAGGTTTTGCTGCGCCCAGCCTGCCTGCTGTCACTGGGTCTCGATCCCGGGGCCGATGGATTCTTCGTAGTCAGCGATGCTAACCACCACTACACTACCGAGGCGCATCCGCCTTATTGAAAATGAAAATGTTTATTGGCAGACTATAGTCCATATGACAAATATTATTAATACAATGACAGTTCATATACTAAGGATAGAAATATATACAATTGATTAGAAATAATACTGCACTGTCGAAGTTAAGTGGAGCTACAGACAGACGTTTTCGTACCAAGAAGTCCATAGCTTAGAGGATAAATGGCAGGACTCATGGATAGCTTGGATGATCGGGTTGGTTGATTTTTTAATTCTTTGCATTAGACTGTGTTGAGCACATCTTGTTACCTCCGGGAAGCTCGGGATATTGCGGGTAGCAAACATTTGCGAAGCTGAGCATCTCGGGGGTAATTTATGTAAGAGTCTAAAAGACCTGTTGTACAGCAAATTTAGTGTTCTGCCAGAACCTTTTTTATAATTCACCCAGAGTTGCTGACCGTATATATTACTGCAGAAAGTACGAAAGAGTGTGTCTTTAGTTTCACTTGTACAGAAACGAAAGTTCCTTATGGTCATATTCGCTTTAGCACACAGGCTTCGAGATTGTTTTCTTATATCCGAGTCATCACTCAAGGAGCTGGTAATAGTTTGACCCAAATACTTAAACTCTTGTACTCCTCAATTACTTCACCATTCATTTTAAACCTTATATCAGCTGGCTGATTACAGCTTTTAGGATGAAATTGCATAACCTTAGTTTTTGTAAAATTAAAAAGAATATCATGTTTCTGCAAATACACTTCGCAGACATTTAGTAGCCGATCCAGACCTTTAACAGAGGGACTTATTAACACCATATCATCGGCATAAACTAAGTTATTTATCCTTGTGTTATCTATACAACATCCTACTGTTGCCTCATTAAGTGAAGCAATTAATCCGTCAATACACATTAAACAGCATAGGGGAGAGCAAGGAGTCTTGTCTCACCCCGCAAGAGGAGCCAAAACACTCGGATAGTACATTGCCCCACCTAACAGTGGAAGATTGGTGGGAATACCAAAATTTCAATAAATTTAATATGTACATGGGAACCTTCCTGTCTTCTAGTTTTGCAAATAAAATATTGTGGTTCACCCTATCATATGCCTTACTTATATCAAGGAAACAGCTATAAATGGTTGAATTACTGTCACAGAAACAATATCTAAATACATTAAGTACATATATACACAGGTCAGTTGAATGGGACCTTTTAAAGCCAAACTGATTAGGAGATGTCTATAGGAAATCATTTAATCGGAGTAACAAGAGTTTTTCTAGTAGTTTCGAGAAGCAGGAAGCGACAGCAATAGGCCTGTAATTATTGCTGAACAGAATGTCTCCGTACTTATTTTTGACCAGGGGCAAGATATATACCCTCATGAACTCTGCAGGGATATAGCTATGAGCAAGCATGGCTGATAGGAGCAATGATATATGCAGACATACTACGTCATTTGCATATTTTAAGTGCTCATTCGATAAGTCATCTACCCCTGACGCAGAATCAGTCTTTAACTCTTTAATTAACCTCTTTCCTTCAGAAAATGATATCAAATATTTTCCCTTGTCCCTCCCATAATCGTTTCGCTGCAATCTATCTTAAGATTATCCCTACTCACACTATTAAGAATGTTAGAATAGTGGTTTTTCCACAGCTTTGCAATTTCATCCTCCCCCGACACCCCATCGATTGTCGGAGGGAGGACATTTTTGACACCCGTTTGATTCTTAACAAATTTCCAAAATTTGTTATTATCGTTATCTATGCGAGCTTCACAGGCTTTTGATGCTCGAATAGACTCTTCTTCCTGTTTACATCGCCTTATGGCCGCCTTATACTGACCCCGACTTCTACACATATTTATGTATACTGGTCCTAATCTGGGTCTACCATGAGAGCACCACAAATCATAGGCGTCTTTCGATTCCCTCTTCAGGGGGGCAATAAAATCATTCCATCCAGGAATAACCTTAGTATGAT
>JAJOZX010014535.1:57500-75933 GCA_023014485.1 Bathynomus jamesi | reverse complement strand
TTTATTTCATTTATAAGTGGAGAACAAAACCATTAACTTACAGTGGATGAATAAATATATTGTAACTCATCAAGAAATCCACTCATATCATACTGGAAATAAATCAAAAGCATGTTATTTGTCAATTTTGATAGTCTTCATCTCAAAAATTACCCATTTTCATTGGACGGAAACTATGTAATGATTTAAATGTTGATATAAAAAATACTTCAAACGTAAATTCGTTTGAAAACAACTTGAAATCTCGATTAATAATGAAATATCAGTAAAAATCTAGGATTAAATGTGCAGCTGCGCTCATTATTCGTAGGACACTCTTCAGAACAGATAGCGACACCTGGCATATATTTGTTGTGTGTACTAAAAATGGTTGTAACATTTTATGAATGAATCTCGCGTTTAGTGAGTGAACGCTGATTGTGTGGTTGCCACATGGTGTTTGTCCAGTGTGTGTGTGTGTGTGTGTGTTGTGTGTGTGTGTGTGTGTGTGTGTGATGAGTAGGGCAGTCAAAAGTTGACCGAAAAAATTAAGAAAGTTGACCTTACGAATTGAAAAAATTGACTTATAAAGTTGCCTTTACTTTCAATAATAAAAACGATACTTTAATTACTTATTCTTGCTCTTCTACATCAGTTGACCGATTGTGGTAAATTATGAAGTATTTGCCGACATTTTCTGGCAAAAAATTGCGATCCTTACTTAATAATTTATTAAGCATGGAGAAAGATCCCTCTACAGCGGCAGTTGTTGGTTGACATTGCAAAAGCTGACCATAAACTGTTGGTGAGATTTCAGGTCTACTGAGGTTAATTATTTCACAAATACCATTTGTCTTGAGTCTTGTTTCAATGTATTGTTTGACTGAACACATATCTTCGCTAAGGTTGATAGAAGAAATGGTTTCATATGCCTCTCTAATGGTGCAATCAGATGCTTCCATCCTAGTCACTAAGCTAGCAATCAAACTATAATTCATTTTGATTGACATTAGTTGCTTTGGCAGTTTTTCATTAGCAACACTCTCTTTAGCTTTCTGAACAATGATTCCTTCATCTTCAAAATTTTCCACAATTGTCTTCACATTTGTCTTCATCAACAATTAGGAAAACTAATTTACCCTCTAGCAAATGTTTTATTCTACTTAACTCGCTTTCTGCATGTTTCATTGCTATTGATCTGCAAGTTGACACGCAAGGCACTGCTACACCTAATTCAGAGAACAATTGTTTCACATGAGGGTTGCTCAACTTATGAAGAGGTATGTTGGCTGACAGAAATGTAGTCACAAGTTTTTCCGAAAAATCTGAAGACTTGTACTTTAAAAGGGTTTGCGTCTTTTCATTTCCCACATTTTGGTCTATACCACGCTGGTGCTTTTGGGTAGAGCGATGTTTATCCACAAAAAAGGATTTGTCATGCTTGACCACAACACAACAAATCTGACAGTATAGCTCATTTTTTCCTGAACAAATGAATTCATTAGGATATTTTGCAATTATAGCGCGCACTTTAGCAATAGAACTAACTGCAACTTTTGGCATTTTAAATATCTGAAATCAAAAGAAATCGAAATCAGTGAAATCACAAATCAGAAAAAATCACAAATCAAAAATGGTAACCAGTAACCACAATACATACAACACAACCACATCCAAAACCAGAACGGACATAACTGAATAAGACAAATACGAGCAGCGAAGTTGCCAGTTAACCAAAAAGATGCCAATTTTTAGTTATTTTAATTATTTATTCAAAAAAATTGACTTTATTTACCTCATTGCTATTTTTTGACCTAACAGGTAAAAGTTGACTTTTGGTTGACCTATTAACTTTGGTAATATACCCCCTACACGTGTTTTTATTGCATTTTCAGTCGTTTCAGCGAAAAGTGCCCCATAGGAAACAATTTGACTTTATTGACTTTTGACCGCCCTAGTGATGAGACATTATTTCTGCCCTTTATTAATATATCATAATATAGATATGGTCCTAACAGTGTTTGGCTGGCCGTGATGTAGTTAGTGGTGGTGTAGACACGGGTGACAGTGGGGGTAGGGGATAGTGCTGCTGATGTGACGTGCCAGCTCTTGAGTCATTGCCAAATGTCTTTAAAAAATAATTATTTCCATTCATCACTCTGGTTTACATATTACTAAGGAAACATAAATGAATAGTTAAATATAAATTGAAGAAGGTGATATTATTAACAAAGGGAATGTTAATGACGTGACTGAAACAATGTTTTTGTATATTCCATAAATAAAAACCATAAGTCGTGATGCAGTGTTCATGATATCGGCAAGCTCGTAATCCTCTATTTAACTGACATTTCAATGAATAAACACTATAACACACAACACGCAATGCAACAACACGTATTAAACATTGTCAGCATGTTCAATTAACATCTTCCAGATAATACATATTGGTTGAATGCAACTTAACACGTAAATGGTAGTTATCAGCTTAAAACGAAGCCAATATATTACATCGTCGTGTGTCTCCTGCAAGAGTACTATCTGAGTTTTCTATATTATGGTTTTATCTAAACCGTCGGTAGAATTGCCAGCTGAACGATAGATGAGTGAAAATATCCACTAGCCCATACGTCATTGTTTCTACCGGGGTTCAGCGAAAAAACATTAAGGGCTCTGATGTTCTGATATGTTGTGTAATAAATAGTTACCATAACATACTGAAGCCCAGTAGTTCAGAATATATAGATGGAACTAAGTTAGAATGGAAATAAAGGGGTATTTTGTAACAATCAGTGAATAATGTATTATATTTGTTCGTAACGATATGTAATTGGTTTATTACAGTTTTTCATCATTTTGTTTACAAAACGAAGGGGAATAGAATGGGTCGAGAATATTTGGGTTCCACAATATCTTGCATGTTGTTTACAGGGTCCCTACGTAAAAAAGGTTGAAAAACACTGCCCCACATATATGCTAGACTTTGTAAGTATGTGATGGTCTGTGTAGGACAGCAGGTCCTAAAGTGGAGGTAATTACTCCCAACGGGGTAATTTTGACATTTCCCGGGATAAAAAGAAATTCTTGAAAATTATTTTTTTTAGTGTTCGTTTTGTAAAAATTTGTTTTTTCGAGTTAGACCGTTTAACTCTTTAGGTTGTAGTCGCAGTGTTACAAAAGACGAACGGCTACACCACTAGGAGAATTATAGAGAATTTCCGAGACTGACATGGTGTGTTCATAATAGCGCGTTGGCTAAAGAAAAGCTAAAAATTGAATTTCTACCTACAGAACCTAGTTTAATCTAGATTCTGTGTAGGCATTGTATATCAAATCCACAATCAACATTTTCATTAAGGACGTTAAATGAATTAGTACATATTTACTACGCAGCCATGCTATCTAAAAAGAGGCCATTCACTTTATTACGCCCTGAAAAGCAGTGACTCACCTGAACTGAAAGTGGATTTTTGAAATTACGGAAGATCTTATTCTGAAGTTTGAGTTTGCAGAGAAAAAATAGAGATATTTTGGGCAAAAGTGGATGGGGAGTATCCTTTGCTTGCTGCAGAAGCAAACAAATGCTGGTGCCTTTTGCGACAAGTTATCGTTGTGAGGCAGGCTTTTCAACAGTGATGGTCATAAAGATCAAACTGCGAAATCGGCTGCACATTGAAGGCGATTTACGCTCCGCCTTGAGCGAAACTGAACCCAGAATTAAGGTGTTAGTTCAGCAGAAACAGTTGCATCCCTCGCACTAGACTAGAAGTTGGTGGTGACGCGTTTTGCTTGCTTCCTATGTAATGTTGTAGCCATTCTTTGACCAATATCATGTGTGTTTATACGTAAGGCACTGTGTATATATAGAAATATACGAGTACAGTAGTTCCTCTATAATCGTCGTTAATTGGTTCCATGCACAGACGACGATTAAAGAAACGACGATTAATGAGTCATTGAAATACATGTAATAATGACAATTCGTTCCAAACTACCTGCTGTACTGTACTTACAAATTATGAAGTGGCTGGCTGCGCATGAAGGGGAGTTGGTGGGGCTTGGTGATGGAGTTTTATTGCTTGGTAGGTGAATCACCCTCCATCAGCAGATCAGGGAGATCTACTGCTGTTGATGTTGATGGATGGGGAGACTTCGGTGATTCTGATTTTCTTTTGCAATAATAATCCAGAGGTGGTTGTCTTGTAGCCTTCTTTTTCTCTGCTAAGATTTCATTATAGCAACGAAAGGCTTGATTGGCTTCTTTGGAGGATCTTTTCCATTGGATTCATTTTCTAAAACATCCTTCATCTTCTCCCAGTGCCAGAAGAAATCCTTCAGATTTCCTGTTGTCAATGTCTTGACAATCTCTTCTTCCTGGTCACATTTCTAGGCCTTTTACCTTTACCACCACTTTGTACATTCTTAGGAGGGTCCATTTTCACTTAATTTTACTAAAGTGAATTAAAAAGGCAAATATTTTAAAGTAAATTGCGTAGTAAAACTGCGCGACGTCCGTCTCCACTGAGCGCTCAACAAAGACTGATGCCCCCGGGCAGACGACGATTAATAGAGGGAGGACGATTAACGAAATAATGGTGTTAAATAGGGAACGACTGTAGTCGATGGCGACGATTATAGAGGGACTATATTATGTTTATAAAATTTGAATAATTATTCTCATGCTCAGTAAAATGAAGTTTCCTATGCTTTTTGCAGGGGGTAATTTCCATTTGGCGATTAACCAAAAGGGGTGATCACAAAAAAAGTTTGGGAACCGCTGGTGTAGCAGCTTAATGACTATTTTCCAAACTGTTTACGCATTCCAACAATTCCATCTGACTTTTAACATATCACGTGACACCACATGACGTCATGACAGAGGTGTTAACAGGTATGGTGACTGAGAATAAGCTCTCACTATTCCTGAATCTCATCGAAGCAACTACTCTGCAGAATGGATTGTCATCACCAGAAAATTGCTGAAAGGGGAACAAGAATCATCGGCATGAAGGAGAGCGGGCTGTCTCCAACTCAATTTGCAAGAGAACTTGGAATTTCTACGAACACTGTTTATATATGGTTGAAGAGGTGTCAAGAGGAAGGGAATCTACGAGATCACCGCAGAACGGGGAAACCTCGACTAACAACTGCTGCGGATGATCGGAGGATCTGCGATGTTGCCGAAACCCATCCTTTTACCAATGCTGTTGCCATAAGGGAACAATTGCAGCTTGATGTTTCGGCAATGACAGTAAGGTGGCGGGTACATGAAACTGGGTTACACCATCGGATCCCGGCTATCAAAAAGAAGTTAAATCAGCAACATCGAGAAAATAGACTTCGATTTGCTCAGCAACATGTTGACAAAGAACTTGACTTTTGAAGCCGTTCGATATTTACCGACGAAAAGACCTTTTCCTCCACATCCCATGGCCGTCTTCATTGTTGGAGGAGGAATAATACTCGATATACTCAAGAGCACATCTGTGAGGGAGCACATAGCGGTCATGTCATCTGTAACGTGGGGATGGAGTTCATCTGTATGGTGTAGGAGAGCTCACCAAAATTGAAGGGAGGTTTACTGCAGACCAGTATAAAGAAATTTTCGAAGAGGTTATGCTTCCTTCTGCGCGTGCATATGCTCTGCCATTTCCTGAGCGAATCATTTTTATGCAAGACAGGTCCCCAATTCACACATCACGGATCGTCACACGCTGTTTCTCTGAGCAAAGAAATATCGACCTTCTGGATATCTCTACAATGGTAAGTATGAATGTGTAACACCTTTGCAAAATTGTCAAATATCATCGTTTAAATGGCTCTATGTTTATTGAAATGAATCACTGTAATAGTTTTTTCTGTAATTCTCTCCTTTGAGGTGAGAGACCGCCAAGAGTCACAGCTGCAGTGGTTCGATACCTGAGTTGTAACATGGAACTTAATACAAAATTATATATATTTATGATGCTGCGTCAATACAAAACATTCTTCGTTTCTAAATAATATTTCTCTCAGTGACTGTTTATTACTACAGTATATCAGTGTTGCTGATCTAGAAATAGCATTTGCTCCGGATATAACAATGCCATACCAGTAGTATCCATTCAGCTGTTGTCCCTTTGCCAATTGAAAAATATTCTAAGCAGTGACATATGAAACCTACAGATATCCATCAATCTGGTAATGTTATAATGTTATTAAAATTTAATATGCATCAAAACATTGTTTTTTCATCCATAAACCGCCTATATATATACTTATATATCAGGTTTTTGCTCTGTCTTTGTTATAACAAAATAATGTCTGAATCTATGTTCATATTAAATGTAAATAAATAAATAAATAAATAAATAAACGAGTCAATAAATAAATACAGGAGGGATGGGTGGTGCAGGTCGTGGAATTTGTTCAGGGCGCAATAATGCCTACCTGCGGCTCTGTTTTTATACATTGAAACTTCAATTCGTTTAGGATGACAGGCTTGCCACTACCATGAACACTGTCATCATGTTCGAAAGTTTTTTTTAGCTTTTACAAGACCATTTTTTATTCACTTCATTGACATTCCCCTTGTTAATATATATTCCCTTCTTGAATTTATATTTAATTATTCATTTATGTTTCCTTAGTAATTAGTAAACCGGAGTGATGAATGGAAATAATTGTTTTAAAGACATTTGGCAATGACTTAAGAGCTGGCACGTCACATCAGCAGCACCACCCCTTGCCCCCATTGTCAGCCGTGTCTACACCACCACTAACTACATCAAGGTCAGCCAAACACTGTTAGGACCATATTTATATTATGATATATTAATAAAGGGCAGGAATAATGTCTCATCACACACACACACACACACACACACACTGGCTAAACACCATGTGGCAACCAACCAATCAGCGCTCACTCACTAAACCCCAGATTCATTCATAAAATGTTACAACCGTTTGTAGTAGCTACATACACAAATATATACCAGGTGTTCGTTATCTGTTCTAAAGCGTGTCCTATGAATAATGAGCGTAACTGTACAGGGTGTCCCGTAAGACTGGACCCATAGGGCAAAATTAATAAAATTACAAAATAGTCCCAGTTTCGCTGGACATGCGTCGAAGTGACTTCTTGGGACTGACAGCGAAGCTAGCCAACACATTGGTACTGGTTTCGTCTTCCGTAACAGTCCTTGAAGGTCCTCTGCGAGTCTTGTCAGCTACGGATCCAGTTTCCTTAAATTTGGCTATCAACTTGCCAACACATCTGTGTGTGATTGGTGCGCGGTCTGGATGCATATTGTTGAATTCTTCGGCCATTCCCGGTGACTGCGGGTCCCGACCAGCAAAATAACTTGAACTCTCTCCTCTTTAGTCAGTGACATGGTTTACCTGCAACATAATAAAAAAATATATTATAAATCCCTATGGGTCCAGACTTACGGGACACCCTGTACATTACTCTATTACACCAGTACACATTTGAAAACTTGTCGATCGATTTTTACAAACTAGTTGGTGAATCTATATAATTTGAGTGCGCTGATCTAAAAAATATAGTTAGTTTTTCCCTATCACGTATGGTTTTCTTACTACAGGGTGTGTCATAAATCCCCCATTTATCCCCAAATGTGAACCATCTTATCGAGACCAACATTGGATTGCACATGCTAAACCATAAATTTTGTTGTTATAGACCAGTGCTTCTTAAAGTGGTGAATAGTTCACCCAAGGGTGAATAAAAATTTTGTTAGGGTGAATGGAATCTTAGGGGTGAATGAAAGGTGAATGAAGTAATAAGGGTGAATGAGCTAAACTAGACTGAATTATTATAATTTTTGCTCAGATTTGAAACTGGTAACTGCCTGACTGGGTAAATATAGACTAGTTGGCAGCTGTGCAGACTTGCTTATTGCCAGTGATAGTGAGTTATTAAATTTTATTTATGAAAATGAAGATCTCCATGTGGCATGCTAACGTCTACGAAGGCAATTTCTACAATTTCTTCCATTTGGAAAGCTTCCTTAAAGATAGTGAATGGGAAGAAAAACAACCTGATCTGGAGAAATCAATGAAGAACATCATTTGCGACCATCTGCAGTTGCTTTCCAGCAATTTTGAGGTATATTTTCCTCAGAAGGATGTACAGGCCTTGGATAGTCAGATGTGGATAGTCAATCCGTTCATTACCAGCCACATCAAGCAAGCAGATGTCGAGATCACAGAAGTGTTAATGGAACTCCATCATGACTTCTCCCAAAAATCGTGTTTTGAGACGTACTCCTACTATGGAGACTATTGGGTTGGATTACTTGAATTTCCTGAATACAAATCAGTTGCATTGAAGGCTCTTGAAGTACTAGTGATAATGTCAACTACTTTTATGTGTGAACAAGGATTTTCGACTTTGGTAGAAATGAAAACCAAGAAACGAAATTCTCTTCTAGATGTTGATTCTGTGATGCGGGGTGCTGTGGAGAAGGAAATTGAGCCTCGATTTCAGAAGCTTGTCACAGGAATGCACGAACACCCTAGTCATTGATGTTGGAAACCCATTTAAATATGCAGTGGTATGTGTGATGCTTGCCAATAATTAGCTTTGTTTTCAGTTTTTCATTAGTTTTCATTAGTCATTCATTTTTTCTGTTTCATTAATGTAAATATACAAAAAACGGATTTTTTGTTAATAAGAATGCTAGTCACTCATTTTTTTCAGTTTTGTTCAGGTGGTAAAATAAACGATATATTTTTAGTACTTAATCATTATTCCTTTCCGAACGAAGTGTTGACATGATTCATATTTAATTGTATATATAGAGAGAGAGGAAATTGGAACATAAACAAATTATAAGGTGAAGTCGGGAGTGAATGAAATTTTGTAACAATGACTCAAGTGTGAATGACATTGAAAAAGTTTAAGAAGCACTGTTATAGACTACAGTAACGCTTACATAATAATGTAGGGTAAATATATATAACAACCAGTCCCGTTCCAGCAAAATACTCTCTCCCCTCCCATCAATGGGTGGTTAACATTTGGGGACAGATGAGGTATTACAACACCCCTTGTAGCACGAAATCTTTAGGTGATAGAGTAAAACCTAATTAAAGCAGAATTAAATAGCTCCTAGCTCTTGGACAAGTATATTGCTTGTTTATGAAAGAATAAAAAAATAACTGAAAGAAACAAAATATATTTACCTTCTTTACCAAGCGAAGTATGTGTCGGATGCCAATAAATTGTTCTCCTGCAATCTAGACCCCAAAAGTTCTGCAGAGTCCTTAGGCAGATTCAAATCCCTGAGTAAGTCATTTAGTTCGGCTTGGGTTAATGGTTTAGGATCTCGGTCAGCTGTTGGCTGTTCATAAACATCATCATTGTCTGGATTTGGAGCTGAATTGAATTGTATTGATCCAGACTCTCGGGTGGGCGGGGAATAGGAACTTCTGGACCATGGGGTACCGGCCTTATTGCAGATGGAAGACTTGGGTATTGAAGGCTCTCTTTATTCTTTGCATTATAACCTTTAACATTGCAAGAACAGAAGTAGCAGTCGTCGGTATGGTTTCTAGGCTCGCGCCATACCATAGGGATCCCAAATGGCAAACTTTTCTTTTTACCTTTGCTCCAATTCCTTAGTGCCACAACACACGTAAGACAAACCTTGTGTGGAGCCCAACTTTTGTCTTGATCTCCTAATTTAATTCCAAAATAAGCATGATAAGCTCTCTTAATGAAGGTCGTTACATTTGTCCTTTGTTTTACAACATACCGACCACAAATATAACAAAATATGTCTGGACTATGGGTACATCCTCTAGAAGCCATTATTAAAATTTTAAAGACGTAATGTTAAAATTATCTATCGGAAAAATATGAAAAAATGAAATTAATTAAAGATAAAAAAGGTAAAAAATTACAAAACGCCCCAAAATTGTTTTGCTAATAACTTTAAAACTGTGGGTGATAGAAAAAAACTGGTAGCATTTTTGAATTCAGCGCAGCGAACTGCTTCAGAATCACAACTCAAAATAAAGAAATCGATTTTCATGCAGACCGGTGTTATTTGTTTATTTCTCGTGTCTAACTATCAATTCTTTGTAGTGAATTTGTGTCATAAGTTATATCCAATAATAACTTCGTATTTATTTTGTATCTGTTATAATAACTTAAGATTAATATATACTGTATTTTCACTATTAGTTCGTTCGTATATTAATCATAATATAAATGTGACTTATGTATCATGTATTTTATCTTTAATTAATATGAGAGCTCAGTAAAGCCGAAGATTAAGAGCCAGATTATATAAAATATATAGTCCAGTTGACAGTATTATTATATTACTTGTATTAATTATAACGTAAGAGAGATTACATTATTTTAATATATAGTTTATAAATAAATGTATTGATAAATAAATAATAAAATATTTTCACAGACTTTAATTAATTACTTCTCAATACTTCTTTTATGTATTTTAAATTAATTAATACTTCTAATTTGTGATTTATATATTATTAATTAATCATAACTAAACTACTCATGAAGCGATGTTTTATCTTTAGTTATTATGAGAGCCCAGTAAAGCCTAAAGCTTAAGGGCCAAATTAAATAAACTAAATACCCCAATTGACAATTATTTATTTTCTACTAAAATTATTGCAACAACAAAAATTGTAAAATTGTAATATTTATTTTATAAATAAATAATTAAATAGGATCGTAAAGAACAAGTTTTGAAGCTTTTTAGGCCTGTTCGTAAAGACATTGATATATATATATATATATATATATATATATATATATATATATTACAGAAAGGGACCGTCAAAGCAGCCCCTTACGTGCCGTAGAAAGTGTTGTTATTAATCCCGTTTTTGCGAGGGACGCTTAGGGAACTTAGTTATTCCAATGTCAACGTGCCTTCCTTGCAACATTAAATCACATCTGATATTGCGCATAAAAGATATAGAAAAATGCATAGAATGCTATGGAATATATATATATATATATATATATATGTATATACAGGGTGTCCGAAAATTATCTGTACAATGTTTGGCTGTTATTAAAAGTCAACCATGAAGTGTAGAAATTTCAGTGTTGTCCCATTTTACAGAGAATCTCATTAAGTTTTTTCTGATACCAAGTTTTGACAAGTTTTTTAGAAATTCCAGTGTGTCCGAACATTATCTGTACAATTTCATCTTTTAATAAAATTCTTGATAACACACGTAAAATTCTTAAACAAGATTATTTAGAATCTGTATTTTCAAAAGTTTCTTTTATTAAAGTAACGTTGTTACAAACATTCGATATGTGCACCATTAGTGATTCGCAAAACATCCAATCGATACTCCAAATGTTGTCATGTACGCTGCAGCATATCCACATCAATTCGCTCAATAGCAGCTGTGATTCTTGCTTTTAAATCATCAATGTCTTCAGCCGCGTACATTTCTAAAAAACTTGTCAAAACGTGGTATCAGAAAAAACTTAATGAGATTCTCTGTAAAATGGGACAACACTGGAATTTCTACACTTCATGGTTGACTTTTAATAACAGCCAAAAATTGTACAGATAATTCTCGGACACCCTGTAATATATATATATATATATATATACACGGTGAACCAAAAGTAGGTGGACAGTAGGTTGAATACGGTTTGTGTTATATTATATTATAACTATGGTGTTCATTATAACTATGGTGTTTGTGTTATATTATATTAAATATTATAACTAAATTTATTTAAATTTTATTTTGTATTATAGTATACAAAAAAATTAAATATGTATTCTCAAAATAAACGTTATCATTTACTGTCCACCTACATTTGGTTCACCCTATATATATATATATATATATATATATATATATATATATATATATATATAAATAAAATATGTTAACTCCTCCGTCTATGGCCTGGGTTGGTTCGAAGTCGACGGGGGTTCTAGTTAGGTGGCAGCAACGGATGTGTGACTTGTAGTAGTTTTCTTCTATATTACTCTCCGAGTTCTTCTATAGTGGCTCGGAGGACTCTGGTAGACTTACTAAAATTTTCTGAAGATTCCGGACTCTTCTTATAGCGTATCCAGAAAGTTTAATGAATAAGTTCTTCTGAAGAGAGCAAGGCTCGAAGGATAAGATAGACTATCTTTTACTGTAATTTACTGCTAAAATGTACAGGTAGTGCTCAGCCTCTGAATTAGCTTCTGAATTTACAGGGGTAGAGGTTCGAACTCTTTCGACCATGGTTCAGGCCGAATCTAAAAATTAAGGAGGCAAGGGGCCTCTGCCCCCTCCTCGCAGCGAGGCTGCTAACAAGGGAGTCTCGTAGTAGTGACCAAAGAAGAGTGCCGTAATGAAGTGAAGTTAATTTTACAATTACATGTATCATATAAGTCTAAATGTTGGGGGAATGCAGTTGAAGGTTAAGTTCCCCCCTTTTAAACACATGATCAGATGAAAGATTCCAAATAAAAATTAAAAAAACAAAAATAAAAACTAATCGTATTTTCGCCGAGTATACATTTCTGAAGGCGATATAATTTCGTAGTAGTACATAAGTACAATTTAAGTACATTACTGAGTACATTTCAATTTTGGTTTATTACAATTATGATTACGATTATGGATTAATTCACATTTCACTTAGTATCGTTAATTGCAATTCCATTTAAAGTACATTATTACATTATATATTAAACTATTATCATTAATTACAGTTTCATTAAAGTACATTACATTATATTAAATTAAAGTATTACAGTTAATTACAATTAAACAGTTACTATAATTTTGTTTTGTTTTTTACAATGTTTCATATTAATAGACAATTAAGATGTTAGAAATATAATACAAAGTACATGGGCACATACGGTATATATTCATATATACATAACACACATGATTTAACATAACGCATGATAATGTGTTATAAATTGAAATTAGAGCGAGAGGAGATTTTTCGTTTTCAGATGTTCGATTTATGCTGATTAGCGGAATTCGATCACTTGCCTAAGCGTTTATGAATATCTTGCGAGGGGTGAACGCACTAAAAAAAATAATAAAAAAAAAATATACATGTGGACGTATTTACATGTACGTAACACAATAGGTTGTGTGCATAGTATAGACACGCGTAAAATATGGACTGATAGGTTGATAGGCAGTAGACAATAGGTAGGACACAACATATAAATAATGACGTATAGAGAATGAAGTTTTTTTTTATTATTATTAAAGAATTTACCATACATTGAACATGAAAGATATCCACATACCAAATGGGTGATTCAGTATTCGCGGTATGGAAAACATGAAGAGAATTAAGTTACTTTATGACGTCATAGTTATTCACATTGTCATACGTACAGTATAAGTCATTATTAGAAAAGATGAATTAGAGAAATACAGTAATGAATAAAGAAGTACAAATCGAAATTCTATCCAAAACTCGCTTAGGCGATTTTGGTTTCTTATGTAAAAATGAACATTCAAACATAAAAACCATACAAACATAAGTACTGTATGAAGACAATGAATCCATATAATGATGGTATAGGAATTGTTCATTTTTACATATATATATATATATATATATATATATATGTGAAATGAAAATGAAAATGAAAAGGTTTATTGGCAGACTATAGTCCATATGACAAATATTATTGATACAATGACAGTTCATATACTAAGGATAGAAATATATATACAGGGTGTCCATAAATGATTACCCTGATTAAAGCATGCTATAACTTTTAAATAAATACTCTTATTCAAACACAGTTTAATCATAAGTAGATAAACATACAAAGTTTTGATACATAGTTAATGAACTTAATAAGCTTCCACATGTGCACCCCTAGTGGCACGTAAAATGTCTAAACCGTATTCACACTCACGCCACACATTTTCCAACATTTGTGGGTTAACTGTTGCAATTGCATCCGTAATGCGTTCTCGCAATGTCCTGATATCTGGAACACCTGCTGCATAAACCAAATCTTTAACATGACCCCAGAGAAAAAAATCCAGCGGGGTAATGTCTGGTGATCTTGGAGGCCATGGGATTGGCCCGTCCCAGCCAATCCATCGATTTGGAAATGTTGCGTCGAGAGTTTCACGAACAACATGCGCCCAATGAGGGGGTGCCCCATCTTGTTGGAAGATGACAGTTGGCTGCCTGTCCTGCAGCTGGGGGATGGCGTAATTGGTGAGCATATCCAGGTACACAGTTGCGGAAACAATGTTCTCAGCGAAGAAGAAAGGACCAATTATCTGGTCATGCATTAGTCCACATCAGACATTGATCTTCGGACTGCCCCGAATATGCTCCCTTACGGCACGTGGGTTTTCCGATCCCCAAATACGCACATTGTGTCTGTTGTGTGTGTGTGCATATATATATATATATATATATATATATATATATATATAATATATATAAGCACACCGGACAAAAAATTAGTCACCCCTAATAGCACCGATAGTAGGAAGTTCAAGGTCACACAGAGGGCGCTGATGTAGCATTGGTAAGTGACAAGTAGCGGTGACGTAGCACACAGGATCAGATCTGTTTCGTGAGGTGGTGAAGAACAAAGTGTGTGTTGGATATAGTCTGCAAAATGGGTCGTGAGGCAGACGTTACTCAGTGGCAAAAAGGAGCCATCGTGTTTGGCAGAGCCCACGGACACAAAATGTCTGAAGTAGCCCAATTTGTTGGTGTGTCAACGCGTACTGTCCAGCGAGTTTACAAAGAGTGGTGTAGTTCGCAATCAACTGACAATCGACGGCGTAACTGTGGCCGGAAAACAATTCTCGACAATAGGGGCCGCCGCCATGTTTCTCGTCTAGTAACTGCAAATCGTTTTCAAACCAGAGAACAATTGCTCCAAGAAACCAATGAGGTTCTCCAGCGACCAATTTCCGAACGGACATTGCGACGAGAACTGCATGCGATGGACATCTGGAGCAGGGTACCACGGAAGAGGCCGCTGTTAACAGCAAGTCACAAATTGGCACGTTATAAATGGGCTCAGAGGCACAAAAACGACTGCGGCAGATTGGAAACGTGTAATTTGGTCCGATGAGTCCCGTTTTTGTTTGTTCTCCAATGATGGGAGGCGACGAGTACATCGCAGGTCCAATGAAGCCTTTAATCCTGAATGCGTCGAAGGTGTTGTTCAGGCTGGAAACAGAAAGTGAAGCGCAGGAATAGACACCCACGGACTCTGGCGGAACTTCGGGACCGGCTGATGAACGAGTGGCAGCAAATCGATGTTCAATACATGCACAACCTCGTAGAGTCTCTGCCTCGCCGGATTCGTGCGGTTATCAAGGCCAGAGGCGCCGTCACACGTTATTAGGTACATTCTGAGAGGGGTGACTAATTTTTTGTCCGGTGTGCTTATATATATATATATATATATATATATATATATATATATATGGGAATGAACTCAGAATGGTTCCCTGAGGTTTTTTATGATACACACAGAACGTCCATGGAAGAAGGAACTCCTCTAGGATAATTAAATCCACTATAGTCTGAATAAGTAATGGTAAATGACAAATACCATAGTTTTTCTTTTTCATGATGCTAGCCCGACGCGGGCAACGGGTAACTCGCAAAGAGGTCCCAAAATATAGCTTCCCTCACCAACTATCTGCAAAGCAGATAGGATCCAGCTTTGGGAAAGGATCTAGGATCTAAACCCTATCCTGTCCCAAAGCTGGATCCTATCTGCTTTGCAGATAGCTGGTGAGGGAAGCTATATTTTTGGGACCTCTCTGCGAGTTAGCCGTTGCCCGCGTCGGGTTAGCATCATGAAAAAGAAAAACTATGGTATTTGTCATTTTACTCATTTACCATTACTTATTCGGACTAGAGTGGATTTAATTATCCTAGAAGAGTTCCTTGTTCCATGCACGGTCTGTGTATGTATATATATATATATATATATATATATATATATATACAGGGTGGGCCGTAAGTTTCCATACATAGGAAAAATTAAACGTTTGTTTTTATGTTTCAGATACCCTAAGAATATGCGTTTGACGTAAGATCTTGTTTACTGATGAAGCAAATTTTTACGTCAATGGAGAGGTTAATCGGCAAAACATACGTTATTGGAGTAATGCTAACCCTAACTGGCTGAGTCCGACGAAGATGCAAAGTGCTGGTAAAGTGATGGTGTGGGCCGGGATATGGGGTGACAGAATTATTGGACCAATTTTTGTCAGTGGAAATCTTAATGCCGAAAGGTATCTTAACATGTTGCAAGAAGAGATTTTCCTATCCCTGCTAAACGAGGAAGGTAACTTCCCAGTTTACTTCCAGCAAGATGGAGCTCCACCTCATTAGTCTTCACGTGCGTCGGTATTTGGATCAGCAGTTTCCGGATGCTTGGATTGGTCGGCGTGGTCCTGTGGAGTGGCCTCCCAGATCCCCAGATCTCACCCCCCTTGATTTCTATCTTTGGGGGCACTTGAAGGCCATGGTGTATCAGGAAAAGATACGAGACATAAATCATCTAAAGGAACCTATCACCAACGCCATTACAAGCATAACGTCAACTGTGCTAATGCGTGTTCATCAACAGTGGGGAACACGTATTGAAATGTGTTTTCAAAACAATGGCAACCATGTAGAGCATATTATATAAATAAAAATGGTTGTCCATAAAAAAATGTTTATTTTTCCTATGTATGGAAACTTACGGCCCACCCTGTACAGTATATATATATATATATATATATATAGACTATGCTCCTCTTACAATTTTTATTTTTCAATTTATTTTTCAATTTTTTTCTTTTTATTTTTGTGACCTATATATCATTCAGGCCTTATGTATAAAATTGGTTGTAAACAATCCACTTGATCTTGTGTTGAATTCGTTCAGAACGGATTTAAACAAGGGCAAAGTGCTAAAATTGGTAGTTTTCCTTACAAATTTGTATGCTCCTCCCACAATTTTTATTTCTATATTTATTATATATATATACACACAGTATATATATTTTTTTGTGACCTATATATAGTCTGGAACTCTTTATTTACTTCAGTGTTCCTGAGGATGTCATTAGACGAAAGCGCTTGAGCACCATTCTGTTTTTCCTTTCCTTCGTGGTTTTGTTCATCATAAATATTTTTCACGTGTTACTTTCGTGAAATAATTTATTTATATATATATATATATATATATATATATATATATATATATATATATATATCATTGTGTGTATATTATATATTACCGTGAGTTGTTTCTCACGCGAACACTTTCGTCGCATCTCGTCATAAAAACAAGATTAATAATTACAAAAAAAAGGAGATTCAGTTTTAAATAAAGTTTCATGGAGTTAAAAAGCGGTAAATTTTATTTTATTTTTTAATTAAGCGTTTTACTTTTTTCGCACTCGTACGAAATGGAATTTGTTAAGAGAAGAAAGTGATACTCTGTTCTGCTAAAGGAAAGCAAAGAATATATCAAAGATTGTCGTAGACCAGCTGTAGATTGCCAAACACACACACACACACACACACACACACACACACACATATATATATATATATATATATATAATGAGAAGTATTGTCGAAGTGGAGCTACAGACAAACGTTTCCATACCATGAAGTCCATACATAGCTTAGATGACACATGGCGAGACTGATGAATAGCTTGGATAATTGGGTTGGCTGGTTTATTAATTCTTTGCATTAAACTGTAGTGAACATGTTACCTCCAGGACGCTCGAGACATTGTGGTTAGCAAACATTTGCGAAGCTGAGGCTGAGCATCTTGGGGTAACATATATTTATCTATTATATATTTCCGCCTGTCTGTCTGTCTATCCTTTATGCAAGCGCAAACCGTTTGACCTAGAGCTACCAAATTTGGCACGAGAACCTCTTATGGGATGAGGAATGTCAACACAGAGTCGGTCAGCCTGTCTGTTTGTGTGTGTGTATTACGGGCGGCAATGTGAAGCTCGAGATTTTCATGACTGTTCTTTTCTATAGTTTTATTGACCAAATAATTGAACCGACAGTAATTGGGAGTTCAATTATTTGGTCAGGGGGGTTTTGGGGGATATCTGATCAGATTCAGAAATCTTGACACAATGTGAAGCTCAAAATTTTCACAGCTGCGTTCTTTTCTGTAGTTTAGCCTGTCTGTCTGTTTGTGAAATTTATCCCGGGCAGTAATGGTGGAACGGTGGGGGTGGGGGTAAGTGGGGGAGAGGGGTGGGGTAATGGGGGGGGGTGGGGGTAATGGGGAGGGGGTTAGCCCACAAGTTGCATAGAGGGGGGTGAGGGGTTTTTGGGGGGCATTCATTTGACCTAACCGGGCATTCAGTTGACTTAACCGGGCATTCAATTAACCCGGGCAACGCCGGGTACCTCACGTAGTATATATATATATATATATATATATAT
>JAJOZX010014535.1:0-52500 GCA_023014485.1 Bathynomus jamesi | reverse complement strand
AACTTCAAGAACCAGCTGGACAGATTCCTGCGCAAAGTCCCTGACCACGAGGGCAGGAGGAGCTCAGACAGCAATTCCCTCCTTCACCAAATCCCGCAAATGAGGCGAGGTGCTGCAGAGGGGTCGACCGCAGGTTTTTTGCTTTGAATTTGTGCAAGGAATTTTGTAACATTTTTACTGACTAATTTTTAAAAAAATTTTGCACAAGAACCTGTCCAACTGGTTCTTGAAATTATTAAGATTGCTGTGCTGGAGATTCCTCATTTCTTTCGGCAGCACGTTAAAGAGTTTTGAGACGGATTCCGAGGGTATTTTGTATCTTCGTTTTCATTGCCCAATGTTCCACCGCAGTTGAGACAGTACAGAATCTGCTTTTTCTCCTTATTCCCAGCCTGTTTCGATTTCATTTCTAAAGCTTGAGACACATCCCTATGGGCCTATAGTATTTTCCATATGTATATTATTGTGTATCGCTCAAGTTTTCTAACCAGGGAGGAGAGTTTCAGGGATTATAGTCGAGACCAGTAGTGTTTGTCTTTCGTTTTCTTTGTCTTAGACGTAAAAGCCTTTTGTATGGCCTCAATGTTTGCAATGTCTAATTTTCTCTGTGGGCTTGTCAGTATTGAGCAATGTTCAATTATTAGGATTAAACTCTTCCATAATACTCTATTAGCATGATGTTTTCTTTTCTGCTACTGAAGCTCCTCCAGATAATTTCCATTATTTTTCAAGCTTTTGTGATTTTAATGTTGTTGTTGTTGGTTAGCCGATCAGCCCACCCTGATCGAGCAAGCCGGTGGCATGCAGGTAACCGATCGCCCTCTCCGGAGTGGACCAGAGGTTCAGCGCACTAGTGATGTTGTGTTGTGTTCGTTGTTGTGCTAGAGCGGTACAGTCTGTCATAATGTGTTCAATTGTTTGTGGTGTCCTGACACAGGTGGAAGGTGTCGTCTGTGGAGTTGTCTAGTCTGTGTTTATATGTCCGTAAGTTGGGGTGATGTCCACATCGGAATCGTGCTAAGTTAACTCGATCCGATCTGCTCAGGCTGATCTCTGACCTGTCAATGGGTGGCGGCTTCGCACCTAAGACCGCATTCGGACCGAGTCGTGTCAGTGCTTTGTAGGTTAGTGTGTGTGTGTGTGTGTTTTTCTGTACTGTGTGATGTCTGTGGGGGCGTGGTATGGAAGGGAGTATTTGGTTATAATGTGTCTCTGGTGTTACTTTATTGGTGCGAGGTGTCGGTGCATGATTGTACATGTAGTGGCAAGGGTGTTGTGGGTTAGTTGTCACTGCTGCCATGAATTGTGTTCCCCTCATGTCTAAATGTTCCCTAACTTTCAGTATTTTTGTTTCTGTGTGCAGGTGTTCTATTGGTGTTTGTGTGCATCCTGTAATGATACGAAGTGCGTTGTTTTGTATTGTCTGTAAGGTGTTTATGTGTGTGTTTGAGATAATGGGTGCTCAGCATGGGTTAGCATAGTCCATAACTGAGCGAATATATTGTTTGTATATGAGTGATGTTGTTTCCTGCTGGTGTCCAAAGTTTGTGCCTGTAAGTACCCTAAGCGTGTTAAGTCTTGACGTACATTTGTTTTTAATGTCCTGAATGTGGTTTGCAAAAGATAATGATGTGTTGTATGTGACCCCAAGTATTTTGGTCCTGTGAGTGTGTGGAATGTTGGTGTTGTTTAGTGTAATCTGTGGAGTTATCTGGTGTTCTTTTGTGTTGCTTGTTAGCAAGGTGATGGTTGATTTTGTGGTCGCTACTTTGAGTCTATTGTGTGTGAGCCAGACTTGTATACTGTTTATGTATGTTTGTAGGTTATTTGTAGCGGTGTCGATGTTGTTGTGGATGGATGTTAAAATGATGTCATCTGCATATGATGATAAGGTAAGATTGTTATCTATGGGTGTTGGAATGTCATGCATGTATAAGTTGAACAGTGCTGGTGAGAGAACAGAGCCTTGAGGGACCCCGTTCGGAAAAAGCTTGTTTTTGGATGACGCCATTAAATGTGACGCGTGAGTATCTTCCTGAAACATAGTTGCTCAGCCACCTTTTGGTGTTATTGTGCATGGGATAGCATTAAATGCTTTACTAATGTCTATTGTTGCTAATAGTGTACGTTGAGTTGGTCGTTTGGAGTTGATGCCATCCATGATGTGCTGCGTGAGGTTAGTGAGTAATGTCGTGGTTGAGTGTGAGGTCTGAATCCATGTTGAGTAGGCGATAGTGGTATGTGTGGGTTGGTGATTTGTAAGATTAGTCTTTCTGTTACTTTGGAATGTGTGCATAGTAAAGTAATGGGTCTATAGGAAGCTGGTTCTGTTGGATTTTGTTTGGTTTGAGTAGTGTAATAATTTTATCTTGTTTCCATATGTCAGGAATAATACAGTATTGGTATGAATATGTGCTGATGTTTGTGAGAGCTAGTATTCCCTGTGGGCCCCAAGTGTCTAAGGTGAATGTTAGATACGTTGTCTGGTCCAGTAGCCTTCGAATTCTTAATGTTTTTGATGATCTTGGTGGTCTGGTCTGTATTGAAGGGTGTAATGGTCGTGTCGAGAGTGTAGGTTTTCTTGTGTCTGGCTGTTTGTCTGTCTGCGTGTTTCGTGGTTGTTGTCTCTGTTTAAGTGACTTGACTTTGCGTAGTGATTAACTAGAATGTTAGCTTGTTGTGTATATGTTGGGATATTATTCTGGCTGCGACAGATAGTCGCGTGTGAGGTGTGAATGCCGCTGTTAGAGTGGATAATGCTGTTTATAGTCTTGTATAGCCTGGATGTATCTGTGGAGTGGTCTAGTGTTGTTATGAGTTCCTTAAATGTTTGTTTGTTTTTCTTTAAGTTTGTTGTTTATTTCCTGTGTTGAGCTGTTGTATCTGCTGTTTTATGACTTGTGTGTGTGGTGTTTGTGTGTTATGTTTGAGGTTGTTACGTTGTTGTTTAGCCGATCAGCCCACCCTGATCGAGCAAGCCGGCGGCACGCATGTAACCGATCGCCCTCTCCGGAGTGGACCAGAGGTTCAGCGCACTAGTGATGTTGTGTTGTGTTCGTTGTTGTGCTAGAGCGGTACAGTCTGTCATAATGTGTTCAATTGTTTGTGGTGTGTCCTGGCACAGGTGGCAGGTGTCGTTTGTGGAGTTGTCTAGTCTGTGTTTAATGTCCGTAAGTTGGGGTGATGTCCATATCGGAATCGTACTAAGTTAACTCGATCCGATCTGCTCAGGCTGATCTCTGACCTGTTAATGGGTGCGGCTCCGCACCTAAGACCGCATTCGGACAGAGTCGTGTCAGTGCTTTGTGGGTTAGGTGGTTTGTATGTATTTACTGTACTGTGTGATGTCTGTGGGGCGTGGTATGGAATGGAGTATTTGGTTATAATGTCTCTCTGAGGTTGTTACATTGCCATATGAGGTGGGCTATTTCTCTAGTATAATTTGGGTTGTATTTCCTAATGTTGCCCTTGGGTATGTATTTGTTTGCATTATTGATGATCTGATTAAATGTCTTGAGTGTTGTATTGATGTTTATGATGGGTGTGCTGTTTAATGTGGTGAATCGTTCCTCAGTCTGTATTTTGAACTGTTCCCAATCAACTTTCTTGTAATTTCTGTAAGTGTGCCTAAGGCTGTTTGGGCAGAGTGTAGAACGTGTTGTAATGATGATGGGCAGGTGGTCTGATGACAGTTGTTTTTTTGTTCTCCAGTGTGTATGTGTTGCTAGTGAGGGGGAACAGAACGTTTGTCTTAAGGGGAGTTTGAGTATCCTGCTTGATGTGGTATGCGTGTAAGTTCTTCTGTATTGTTAAGAATGAAGAGGCTGTTTAGTTGTGTGGCCATGTTGGCGCCTTGGTGTTGCTTTGGTTGTGCAGGCACCACCTAGTGTCTTTAGCGTTGAAGTCTCCTCTTAAGATGACATTAGTGAGAGAGGCCAGATTGTGTAACTGTGGATTGTAATTGGCTAGCACCTGAGGTGAATTATCTGGTGGGATGTAAATGTTGATGAGTGTGGTGTTGTGTTTTGCGCGCGTTTTAATGTTAACTGCCTGTATTTCTATGTTTATTGCTTGGATTGTGTTTTGTAATGTTTTTGGTGGCATCGGTGTAGCTAATGCTTTTACGTATGTAAATGACGAGTCCACCCCCGTGACCCCCAGTACGATCTTGACGGATCGCCGTGAAGTCAGGGATGGTGGGTGTTTTGTGTGTGCGTTTTAGTTTTGTTTGTTGTATAAGTGCTATGTGAATGTTTTGTTTGTGTACGAATTCCCTAAGCTGCATGATTTTGTTTGTGAGGCTATTACGTTGCACGTCTGTATGTCTCTCATGGTCCTGTTGTGTCTGTCTTTGTGTATGGTGACATGTGTAAGTTGTAGTGGAGCCTGGATTAGTCTTAATGTCGCCGGAGAGTAAGAGTAGTCCGGGGAGCACGCAGTTGCTCCCCGTAAATGAAAAAATAGGACGCTGGTATAGGTCCGGCCCAGGGAGCCGATCGGCACTCTGACCGTGCCACGCAACAGGCCGTCGACTGCCAGTCTGGACAACCATAGAGAGCCCGCTGCACGGAGATTTGAGGAAGTTTGGCCACCAGCGCGTTGATGTTTCGGTTTGACGTTGCCTCTTCTTCGCGTTGACGTGTCCCGCGCTGGAGGATACAGCCACTGTTAGAAGCTTCCTCGTCAGCTGCTAACTGTCGACGTACGTTGAGGTTTTTAGCTCCTTCCTATCAGTTTCTTATTATCTTTGGTCAAAATGTGCTGTTTATACTGTCATTTCTTTTTGTACCTTATTTTCTTTATTAATTTGTCAACAATTTGGGATTGGAAGTATATAATTTGATTTTAATGCTGTTGCGTTCTTTGAATTCTGCATCCGATTACATTATTATTTCAAAATCCTTGACTTATGGATTTGGTGTTATCTCGTTTTCTTGTAGTGTTTTGTATTCTTAATTTTGTAGCTCTATTTTGTTGTCACATCTTATAAGCTGGAATTTTTCTTCGTTGTACTTTTTCTTGTCTGTGGCCCACCAGAATAACGTTTGAATGCCGTTTTGTAATTTTTCTGTGTCACCTCTATTTGATACTTCTTTGCATATCTTTGCGTCATTAGCGAAACATGACATGACACTGTCATTAATATCTGCATCAAAATCTGTAATCATTATGATAAACAGCAAGGTAGCTAATATTGTTCCGGAACAGAGCTCATGACTTCTTGAGATTTAAGATTTAACTCCATTTACTACCATGGGTGTGTACTTTGAGTCAATAAATTAAATATCCATTGTTCCAACTTTCCAGTAAGTCCTATATTCTCATATTTGTTTGCTATAATTGCATGATCACGTGTTTATCGTATTTTCTCTCAGTGGTCTTATAACTGTGATAGACATGATCTTCCAGCCCTGCAGACATGTTGGCTCGAATTGAATAATTTCTTTTCTTGTAAGTAGTACAAGTAAGTAATTTTGTCTAATTACAAATTCAACGCACTTTATAAGGTGGGGGTGAGAGCTATTGCTCTGTTACTCCCTTTGAAAAAGGGGCAATGTTTGGGTTCTTTAATGGCAGTTCAGTTTGTCCTGTGTTAAATAATTTCCTCCAGAACAGGCTGTGGCTCTACTCTCTCTGCAATTTTTTAGAAACATGGCACTTCATATTTCTGGCCCTGGTGCTGAATTTCCCCTTGTTTGTGAGAGCCTTAATTATGTCCTCTTACCAGCATTCAAAATCTATTAATAGATTGGTGTCGGTACTTGTTCTTGACTGATTTGTTTCTATGTCAATGATTTCATCCGAATTTTCTATTTTCATCTCGAGCTTAAGGGGGCTGAACACAGAGTTGAAATGTTCTTTAACCCATTCTTTCCCACCGTACTCGCCTGAGTACAGCTTTAAAATTGGCACTCCTGCACACGTTGAATGTTTGGCAACACTGTTAATGGTTTATAGTATATCTTTAGTCCCAGTACTGCTCATTCCACCCTAATAAATAGGTTAATTCTTATCACGTGTTTCACAAACCAATTTTTTAATGGAAAAAATATAAATCAGTGAAATTGCAATTTTCTCTTTACTGTATTTGGCCTCTATTCATCAAAATATCAAAAGATATTGAAAGCTTGCTTGGTAGGTCCTCCATGGAATCTAATGGGTTAAGCAACTCGTTCATTTCTTCTGGGTCATTTGTGTATCCATTTACTCTATCTTTTAACGGACTAATACTCTCTCTACATTTCATTTTTCTTTTCGCAAAGACGTAAAAATATTTCGGATTAGGCCCTATATTTTGTTTTCTGCTGCCTTGATTTCCCCCTCGTTTGTCTTATGGAAGAATAATTGTTTTAGGTCCAGTTCTGTTTCGTGTAGCTTTTTTTTCTAGCTTGAATATCTCTGGTTCAGTTTTGCATCCATGGATATTCTTTACGGTTTGTTTCCGTTGTCTAAATACTGTTCTGCTTTTTCTCCAGTTCGAGTCCTGACTCAGACTCCAGATTCCAGGGATTACGATGCCTCTTTGGGACTTCTTAATTGGTGGGATTGTGGTGGTTCGGACCCCACATAAAGCTGTAGGTTCTCTCCGTCATATAACTTTTTCCGTTACGAAGGAAGTTAAACGAACCGAAATATGATTATTATTATTACTAACTATTCTAAATACGCAGTTTTCCGTGTACTGAAAGAGCGTCGTATATAGAGGGTTGACAAAAGTAAACAGACACAACGATAACTGTCGTCAAGAAAAAATGGCAAAGCTGATCATTGGAATGGCAGAACGTGTATCAGCTTTACATAATGGAAAGGGAAAAGCAATACGATTCTAAATATAGTGGTTCAATAAATTTATTATTATTTAATGACTTTCATTATCAAATTAAAAACTATGGAAAAACCAAATGTGCCCATTTTAAACCTCTGCATAGTTGGGGGGGGGGGGGGGGTATATTTGTAATGTTGAACACTGTTAAAACTGAACCCACGATGAACAGTTCAGTTGTCAGATTTTAACTTCATAAGGCACCACTGTTTGTTCATTCATTTACTAAAGGGAAAATAATCTTGATTACTTTGGGCAAGTATATAATCCTGTTTTGGACGGGATAATAATAATAATGATCAAAGAGGAGGGCCAGAAATTGGCACAACGCTCAGGTCAACTCGTTTGACCCATTGCGCTAATTCCTGAGTTATTATTAACCAGCACCATCAGGATTCGAACCCCCGACCTCGGTGTCTTTGTTTCGCTTATAGGGAAATGGTGTTTCCGACTAAGCTACGGCCGCTAGGTATGGACGGGCTAAGGTCAAGAATATCGACAGGTTTTCTTTTGGGTTAGATTAGGATTAATGTATTTATTCCCTTTTTGTCTATCGACACTAAAAACCTAACTTAACGTAATTTAATCTAACCCCAAATAACTTGTCGATAGCACGGCGAGAAAATGACGTGAGGCTGAGCTTTAGGTTATGTTAGGTTATAAATTTTAGGTCAGATTCGGTTAGCCTGCCTGGTTAAGTTAGATTCAGTTACGCGAGGTTATTAGGGTGTAGACTGTAGATGAAATGTTTATAGGTCTGTTGTAGAAAGAAAAGAGAACGTAAGATTAGTTTACTTGGGTTTTAATTTATAATAAGATATAATTGCCGTGTTTGTTGTATATATATATATTTTGTTTAATCTAGGGTTGACGGAAGTAAATAAACACCTTTGTTTTTTTTTTTCAAAATTTTTTGTTTTTGATTTGATTATAAAAGTTGGTAAATAATAATAACACGTATTGAATCAATAAATGGAAAGGGGAAGGAAATACCTTTTTAAATATATTTATTCGATTAATTTATTATTATTTATTGACTTTTATAATCAAATAAAAATATTTTGCAAAAAGTACCTATTTACTTTTGCCAACTCTCTCTCTCTCTCTCTCTCTCTCTCTCTCTATATATATATATATATTAGGGTGGTCCAAAAAGTTAAAGCATCGACTAAGTTCTCTCCACAAGGTTGGTTTTATGCCTCTTGGTGTGGACAGTATTTGTGCAAAGTTTCACGTTATTCGGTTAATATTTAGGGGTCGCCCCACTTGCCCCCTTTTTGAAAATTTGGGAAAATATATAGACAACTGAATAACTAAATTTTTTTTTGGTTCTCAAAGAATATGAAAGAAAACAGTAAGACAATAGGACATGATAATGGGTGTATCTTCATTATTTCTTCTGCATCAGAGTCGCCTTGGATGGTATTGGTATCTGTTTTCGGTGGGCGGCTACGAGTTGTAGGAGGTACTGCTTCTGGTCCTCGTTTCGTGTCAAAGTGTCATTGTAGCGTTGTGCGAGAGCAATACCTCGCTCGGCAGCATCATTGACGACTTTCATCTTTAAGGCGCGATCTCTAAGTTCCCTGTAGTTCTTGTCATTTGGCCATTCCCGTGGATCTTTTTGAAGTAACTGGCGCGCTTCCTCCTTACCTCCAACTTTCAAGGCATCAAAGAGGGTCAATGTTCTTTTCGTGACGAAGGATGCCACATCATTTTCAACACCAGCTTCCGCCATGTCGATTCGTCGGGGGCAGCCATTCTTTTGGGGATGTTGGAGGTGTTGAACCATTCTCCTTTTGGTATCAGGATCGATCCTATTATCGAAGAAGGCCAGTCCAATCAGATGCTCCGACAAGTACCACAGGTGGCGTCTTAGAGCTGTCTTCGCCGCTTGTGCAGCTCCTCCGTGTGGATATTTTTCCAGAAGATGCAGCATTTTGAGATCATTGAGAGGAGCTTGTGTCCCCATTGGCGCTTCATGCCAGTACTTGACGTAAATCAGACTGACAAATAAAGCCAACTGAGTCACGTTTCGTTCTTCGCGTGCTGTGAGCTTGAATTGATAGTGAAAGAGGTAGATTTTGAGCGCATAAATCGCCTTCGCCATCCATCTCGCGTGGTGCATGGGACCCGGAGCTCGGATAAAGAGTTGACCACCAGTATTTCCCCCCAGGAAGAGCAAAGATAGTTCAAGGAACTCCTTGTAGTCGTCACGAGGTTGGCTTGCCTGAAGAGCGTTAGGTAAGTAAGTGAGCATCTCTTTTCTCATCTTTTGGAGTTGAGGGTTCTCGAACAAGCTGTCCGATGTTGAGACAAATGCTTCGTGGGAGAGAGATGGCCATTCCTTTGAAATCGCTTAAAAAGGCCTGTTTCAGGACTTCCTGTTGAGCCAAATATTGAGGCAAAGACATCAGCAAGTACGACTTCAAGTATATGATGTCGACAACCGATCCAAACTAGCTCGTGACCCAATGCTTCTTCAATCCTGACACAGGCTCCGCGATGTAAACCCGTGTTTGACGCAGTGGTATCGAAGACGAGACCTCTCACATGCTGTTCCACGTTCCATAATTTCATAGTTTGAAGGCATGCCTGGGCCTGTGCTTCTCCAGTTCCTTGTTTCATCTTTGGGACACCAAGCAGCTTCTCCTGTCCATTGAATGTTATAAGGATTGCTATCCGATGCACATTCGTCTTCTTCCCTTCAATGCCGGGGAGAAGCTTTCCGTCCCAATGGAGAAGGACAAGGTCTTCTAGAGAGAATGATTCTAGGTCTTCTCGAGCTGCCTGTTCTCGCCCACTTTCTCTGTAGCGATGAATAGAGCTCCGAGAGCCGTCATCCCAGACAGATCATGCCCCGCGGCCTGTAATACAGCTCCAGTTACGAAAACAGCATTCCGGTCAGAAAGATTGGTGCGATCCATTGCTCCATTGACTTCTGGAGATTGGAAAATGTTCGTAACCTTGTTCTTGGGACGCTTGGTGCCGGAGCTTCAGACGAAGAAGGAATCGGAACCGATGGTCTATAGTCGTCGTCGTCTTGCGAAAAAAGGGAAGAAGAAGAAGAGAAAGATCAATTGATGACACTCCTGCTTCTTCCAAATCTTTCTGTGTTGCTTCATGCCTTGCCTTCCTCTTGGCTTCCTTCTCCATTCTGGATCGCTTTCTGTCCTCTTGTGTAGTCGTTTCCTTATCAATGCCAGCCATGCTGCAAGAATTGACGTCCTTGCGCTGCATGGACAGGAAATTTCGGTCCTCAACGTTGACGATTGTGCTCATGGCATCACTGGTTGCGATGTCAAACAGTTCCTGGATGTCCGCTTTGAAGATGTCTTCATTCATTCTATCGCTGGCACGTTGCCTGGTCCTGTGCTTCTTGAGTGTTTTGTAGCGGTCTAAAAGCTTTGAAAGCTTACGGACACAGGAGTCGATCCGTTGAGTTGGGATCCGCGCTCGGGTCCAGACTTCAATCACCCTCTGGCATGCCTGGTTCAGACTGTCGGAGGTGGTTTGCTTTTGATTGATGTGGTGGTATTGCCCCAAGAGGAGGGCGTCAAGGCATGTAGGGAGCCTTGACGTGGATAAAGTTCCAGTTGCCATCCCTAGAAGCCAAACTTTTGGAATTGATCGAGTTTGAGCCATCGGACCTACGGAAGAAAAAGTACATTATATAATATATATATTCAGAGTGGGGCGACCTCTAAATATTCACCAATCACGCTGCAATTTTGCACAGACCATATGGACACTAAATGGACAAAAACCACACTTGTGGAGACTATCTAAGACAATTTTGAAATTTCCCCCTATGGATTTGGACCACCCTAATATATATATATATATATATATATATATATATATATATATATAAATTTTATGAAATTAACGTATTCTAATTTTGCTTTTTCACACTTGGCTGCGCGAGATAACAAGACATCTTTGTAAATATATTTAGTGACGATTTTACGACGGCGGTTGTCGTCTCGTTAAATGACGATAACCGGCCGACGATGTGGGGAATGTATCTGGAAGTTTAAAGTGAAGATAGATGATACTGGTTGGGAGAATTTCGATTTGTGATTGAGTGAGGTCCGTAGCATAATGGTAGAGTGTCCGACCGGTAATTGGAAGGCCCTGGGTTCGATTCCCAGGCGGTTCGCCTCATTTTTCATTATTTCGTTATCTCTCCTCCTCGTGTGCAGAAACGTTCCTTAATACTTATGTCGTTTCTATTCATTTATATACTGCGCGGTCATTGCAGTTATTTGCGCATATTCACGATTTGCGAGGGTGCTCTCTGAGGGCATTGGTTTCTGCCCTATTTGGGAGAATTTCGATTTGTGATTGAGTGAGGTCCGTAGCATAATGGTAGAGCGTCCGACCGGTAATTGGAAGGCCCTGGGTTCGATTCCCAGGCGGTTCGCCTCATTTTTCATTATTTCGTTATCTCTCCTCCTCGTGTGCAGAAACGTTCCTTAATACTTATGTCGTTTCTATTCATTTATATACTGCGCGGTCATTGCAGTTATTTGCATATATATATATATATATATATATATATATTATACAACTCAGAATAGTCCCCTGATACGGTTAACATACACACACACGAGGGCTACTAGGGCAATATATTTTTCCCCACCTTTTTTCTTTCTTTCCAAGTTTCCTTGTAAGTTCCAGAAATTTTGTACACAAGTAGCTACATACCTTTTTTTACAAGTTTTTATTTTTCCATATAGTCTCCCTCATTTTCTACAGCTTTCCTCCACCTCGAAACAAGGGCCTTTATTCCTTGCTGGAAAAAGTCCGCTGGGTTCCACTGAAGCCACCTCTTAACCACCTCAACAACCTCATCATCACTCTGAAACTTTCTTCCACGAATAGCACCCTTCATTGGCCCAAACAAATGGAAGTCTAAAGGTGCCAGATCCGGGTTGTATGGAGAGTGAGGTAACACAGTCAAGCGCATTTTTGTGATGGCCTCTCTTGTTTACAAACTGTTGTGTGTTCTTGCGTTCTCGTGCAAAAGAAGGACGTCTTCCAGTTTTCTCTCCGGTCGAACTCGCTTTATACGTCTCTGGAGTCTCTGTAGGGTAGCAATATATGAGATGATTGTTTGTCCTTTCTTCATAATGTCCACCAGAACCACCCCTTTCATGTCCCAGAAGATGGTGGCCATAACCTTTCCTGCAGAGGGAGCCATTTTTAACTTTTTCGTGCGTGGGCAGTCTGCGTGATGCCACTCCATGGACTGGCGTTTCGTTTCAGGTTCAAAGTGGTGTACCCAAGTCTCATCCCCAGTCACAATTCGTGAAAGGAAGTCATTCCCTTCTGTCTCGTATCGCACTAACGACTCGGAAACAATTTCTTTCTTTAGGCTTTGTAATCTTCAGTCAGTTCGCGAGGAACAAACCGTGTACTCGCTTTGGAGTATTCCAGTTGCTGATTATCGTATTCACACTTCCTTCACTAATTCGTAGCTCCAGTGATAGCTCCTTGTATGTGACGCGTACATTTGATCGAATGATGCTGTTAGCACGTTGCACAGTGTGAGATGTCACAGCCGATGCCGGGCGACCGCTGCGTGACTCATCATCGAGGCTGGCTCTCCCACTCTCCGATGATCTCACACGTTTAGACCAGCGTCCAATTGTGCTTCGAGATCAACAACAGCATTTCCGTAAGCGTTTGTGAATATTTCCAACTGTTTACTTCTCTGCGGTTAAGAACTCGATAACAGCTCTCTGTTTACGACGCGACGCACATCACTGTCAGGCGCCATTTTCGAAACTGCGTTAACCATCAGTTTTATACAGGGTGTCCCAAAAGTCCCTATCTATTTTGTTGAAATAGGCTGAATTTCAAATAAATGTCACACTGACCCGAATACAGATGTATTTCTATACAAATTACAACTATTACACCATTAAAATCTTTAATTAGTAGTTTCCACATGTGCTCCATCTGTATCTCTGCAAATCTCAAAGCGGTCAGCTGCATTGCGGAACACATTTCCGAGCATTTCAGGGGTTATTTTCTCAACTGCTTGCCTAATGCGATCTCGCAGATCTGGTAAATCTCGAATATTTCTGCGATAGACCTCTGATTTAATGAAACCCCAAGCAAAGAAATCCAGTGGGGTCAAATCCGGAGATCGCGCTGCCCAGGGCCTATTTCCCCCACGTCCAATCCAACGATTTGGAAAACGCTCGTTTAGGTATGTCTGAACAATTCTGGCATAATGACATGGTGCCCCATCCTGCTGAAAGACTACATTGTCGAGAATGCCATCTTCAAGAAGTTGAGGTTCTAAAATTAATTAAAAAATTAAAAATAATTAAAATAGAAATCTAATGCATGTATTTGTCTAGAAAGGTGCATGCAATCATGTCATTAAAACATTCATTTGAAATTCAGCTTATTTCAACAAAATAGATAGGGACTTTTGGGACACCCTGCACAAGGGCGTTTAAAAGTGGTTTTATACAAGGAGGGGAGGTTCAAACTGGAAAAATCCGATTATGTGAAGCGCAGAAAGTTCAAACGTACGGCCCAAAAGACATTTCAGCCCCTTGGCCTATTATTTAGCTAAGAAAAAAGGGTGGGGCAAAATATATTGAGTGCCCGCAGTATATATATGTGTGCTTGCGTGTGTGTATGTATGTGTTTGTGTACTTATTTTCTTTAGTTGCCTTTGTAACACGGCGTTGGTCACTTTTTTCCAAAGTTGATTTGGTACTGGGGACATCACTCCTTACTTTGATTAATTAATTGAAAAGGTCTTTTGTCAATTTCATTCATAGCGAAACTTCAGTAAACGACCACACACACACACACACACACACACACACACACACTATAACCTTTCGTTAGCTTCCGCCCGAATTGTTCATTCTGACGAAGGTCAAGCTTTTCACTCCACCTTAGACCTACAGTCTAACGTGGAATCCGAACCACGCCTCATCAGCAGCCCAGCGTCTTAACCACTAGGCCACTAGGGTACCCATTTATCTATCTATCTATCTATCTATATATATATATATATATATATATATATATATATATATATATATATATAAACTATAGTTAAATGAACCCAAATATTTGACAACCAATTGTATAATAATTGTTTAATGTAATTTAATTCCTCCCATTAATTGTGTTAAAAATGTTTATTTTTTTATGATAACAAACTTAAATATTTAAATTGACCGTCAAATAACTTTGTTGTCTCGATTAAATGTCTATTTTTTCTCGGGGGGGGGGGGGGCTTTAACAAGAATAAAAGTAAATAAGACATGAAGAATGCTTCAAATATATTTTGAACGTATTTTAACTTTGAACACATCCCAAGTGCAGTCGCATTACGAGTCGCATTTTTAAAAATAGCGTTCTTCATTTAGGTTTGGATTTTGCGCATTGCACTTATATAGATCAACTCATAAGTACTAATGGAGTGTCAAATATGTTTTTGAGTGATTTAACCGATTTGATGTGGCTAAGAAAGTAGGCTTACTATAATTTATGAATTGAATTTAAATGAATAATTAGGGGTCACCAGCTTGGGCCTACAGCCCAAACAAACAATATTTAACAAGGAGAGAGAAATTTTGTTGTTTTGTGTTTAATTAGGAAAATAAATCAATTATTTGTTCACAGTGATTAACAATTCAATAACGGTATTTATAGTGGTTAACAATTATATAACGGCATTTATACTATGCTAACAATGACTGATTCTTAGCAATAAGGAATGGTTATACAGTCTAATTGTTAAGTAAGTACACTAATTCAGGTAGGCTAATGAAATATGCAGAGGCGAACACAGAATAAATAATGAAGCCTATTGATAACTGAAATATTGCAAGTACGGTTGGTACAGTAAATGGATTAGGTCGTTAAGAATGAACACAATAACAGTGATACAAAATTACAGTATTGATACAACACCTGAATAGGCCTACTGCGGTCTTAACGAGAGAGTTAGTTTGAAACGGTGATGAAGACACTTTTAGGGCCAACGCGATTAGGCAGAGCTTGTGGAAGCACGACTTAACAAAAACACTGTAGGCCGAGTAAGGGCCGACAAGAAGCTTACCGCGACACTGGCTAACTCTGGAGACTGAAAAACCTTACGTGAAGGTTTGACCGTATTGCTTTCGTTCGCCGTAGATGACTTTGGAAACTGTAGAGGGCCTACGTGAAGTTTGACCGTATTGCGTTTCGCCGTAGATAACTTTGGAGACTGTAGAGGGCCTACGTGAAGGAGGGTGTGCTGAAGGTCTGTTGAGATACTTGTTGAACGGGTGCCGATCGAATTGTGGTGAAGGATGAGTGAAGCCAGGGCCAGAAGGATGACGCCGGTAGTGTGATGTTTGCTTTCAGTAGGATGAAATTGTAGAGGGCCTTACTTGATGATAAACTTCGTGTATGCTCGGCCAGAGCCTTGAAGGAACAACGAGCCGCTCTCCGGCGAAGGCCGAAGAGCGGGTGGCGTGACGAGTGGAGTTACTGACAAAGGTGCTGAGAGTGAGATGACGACCAAGACGAGAAAATGGCAAGTGAGAGTGATTTGAGAAAGAAATCGCATTTTATAGGCCTTGGTGACGTCCTCTGGTGGTCATTTCGGGAAGTACCACAAAATCTGTTTCCTCCGTGGGCCTGTTTCATGCCCACGTGTATAGCGTTTGTTTTGATTCCATGATGTTTGAGAACGGCGAGGAAAGGAATTTCCGGTCGGTCTCTACAAGTGTATACACTTTCGGAAAGAAATTCGGCGAATAAAGATGTTAATTTTCAATAAAAAGTCCTTTAATAACTAATTAGTAAGTTTTGCAGGTATTTAAATTTTTTTTCTGCATTTATTTATGTGCGCTAACACACACACACACACACACACACGTTGAGCTATGTTACGAAACCGCGACATCATTTAACCAATCTAAATAATGTAATTATCTTAATCTAAACTTCTAATCTGACCAAACCTAACCTAACCTAACAAAACAACAAAAAATCTTCATTCAGAAAGAACACATAATGTAAAGTATCCATCACATCCATAAAGGTTTACGCAATGTTGCCATTGATGTTAAATTTTGTATTTTAATGGCAAATAGTCTAATCAGCGCATTCTTATCTAAATGTCGTTGGGAACCAGAACAGATTTTCAAGCAAAAATCTTTGAGATTCATTTCAATTTTTACGAAAGAAAATAAGAAAATAAACAGAAATAATGGAAAATAAAATAAGTTGTATTTAGTCAATTTTGTCAGTCATTACAAAGGAAAATTGAGATAATCTTAGAAATAAGAGAAAATAAGAAGTGGTAAACAATACGAGTTGAAATAGTAATAATAATTAATTTCTATTATTACAAATGGAAAATATTTAATTTTAAAGTAATAGAGATAAATGAGACGCATTATAGTATATACACGGCGTAATATAATGGAAAGTTTCGAAATATAATTTATATAACTTGTGATTCCACCCAATTTAAGACTGTGAATTTTGCATATTTAATGGCTTTCTAGTTTTTTAAAAAGACTGCGAATTTTGTTTAGTAACATTTACAAGTTGCAATATTATACACACACACACATATATATATATATATATATATATATATATACATACACACAACTGAGATGTACATTATTAGGAGTTAATAAAGTGTTGTTTTGTGATTTACAAAACAAAATTAATAATGGCGCTTGTGTGACATTTATAGGTATAGAGTTCCAGATGTCTGCTCTTTGCAGGAGAGAGCATTTCCCGCATTGAATAAGTTGATTCGTGTATGAAATCATTGGAAAGCCTTGTATTATGATTATGGTTGGTCTGATGCGGGTAATCGCCCTGCGAATGGGCGAAGTACAGTATAGTTTTCAGTTAGTAGCCACTTTGGTACATACTGATACCGATAGTTAGTTCATGAAAGTCATTTAGTTTTAGAATACTTAAATATCTCTGAACATTGGAGAGGTACGAGATTTTCCGTTATCATTGTTTGAAAGAGTTCGTACGCATTTTTTTATGGACTACTTCCAGCGGTTATCTTCTATAATTCTTTGTACAACTCCATGTTGTAATTTCATACCGTAAGTGTGAATGAATAAATGAGTAATACAGTGTAAGGAGAGCATTTTGGGGGGGGGGGGGGGGTAGTCTGAATAACCTAGATGACATCCTTGATTTTTATATTTAATGACTTTCATTTAAAAAAATGTGTGAAACTAGGGCACCACTAATGTCGGTGCCCGCACGTTCGTGTCGCGATGAGCTCGGCATGTATCCTAAAGACTGTCGCGGTTTCATAAAGTAACCAAGAACATACACACTGATATATATATATATATATATATATATATATATATATATATATTATAATTGAAATGGTAATCTCATAAGAAAGATTTTTAAAATGGAATCTATTTTTATGAAGTTATCAAAAATAAATTGAATAAAAGGGGAAAAAAAAAAACCGATTTAATTAATTTCTACCTTGCGAGGAACGAATCCTGACAATGAAGCCTTAATCATACACGGAGCGAAATTAAATCTTCGTCATTATAATTGTTAAAAAGGGACTCTCGCAAGCTTTGAAAAAGTTTCTTAACTCTGTATATATAGAGATTAATTGCATATATTTTATTCATATCTTCATTAGTGCCAGTGTGACACTGATTTTATATATATATATATATGTATATACATATTAACTGCAAACAACACACAGTATAATTACTGTAAAGAACGACGCTTGTGTAGAAGAGCGTCCGCACAAGATGAGAAAAGAGAACGAGCAAATGAAAAATGAGGCACCTCCCAGGTGTAGTAATGTCTAATTAAGAATTAAATGTTTGTTTATAAGAATTTAATAAGGTTCAATTAAGTTTTATTAAATAAGAAATTAAAAATGGTTTGTGAAATTAAAAATGGCTTGTGAAATTAAAAATATAAAAATACAAGTTGGTAACACTAAGAATCAGCCCAAGCGGAGGCTGGGTAGAAATGCCCTTCAGTGATCGGACGGCCGTTAGCCGATTCACGGAAATTTCATCGCCGCAATTTCATCGCCAGAAATCTCATCGCCAGAAATTTTATCGCCGCGAAATTACATCGTAAAGAATTTTTTTAATCGCTAGAAATTTTGATCGCAAGGAAAATACATCGCCACACCATAGAAATATATATTATTTTAGTTAATGTATAATATTTTATTTGAAGGAAAAAAAAATAAATAGCATTTTTTTTTATTTGCATTCAGTTATATTAATAAATAAAAAATAAGATATAAAAAGTAAATAGCAATTATTTTTATTTACATTTATTTATATTAATAATATATAAAATTTTGTCACTTATTATTAATCATTACTATTAGTAAACGAATAAAAATAACGAACAATAGAAACAAAAAAATAAGAAAAATTAATTAAATGCAGAATTTGTAAAATTTAGAAACCAAAATTGTGAGCAATACCTCGTAAATAATCGAGTACTTCGCGATTTTCATAATCATTTACGATGCGCTGGATTCTTGCTGCAACATCTCTATATTTCTTCTTAGAAGGAGGAATTTCTGCACCGGCGACATATTGTTCTATTTTTCCTTCGTTTCTGCTTTGTTCGTCTTTTATGGTTTTTATGAATTTCCATAACATTGGATGAGAAGCACCAATTAATTCGCTGAATGCTCGGTGCCATCTTTCGCATGAGTTATTTGTTTTAGGAGCACCTTGTAGGGCTTATCAAAGCAGTTCCATAATGCATGGGCAAAACGAGGAGGTCGGCGAATTAAACGACGATCAGGGCGGCCAATCCACGTATCTTCCATATAATCTAAAACTGGCTGAGCTTCCTCTGGAAAATTATTATTATCATACAAATCTTCAAACCAACGAACTACGTCATTAAGTGGCACGAATGCGATGGCTGGGATCATGCGCATTTTCAATGCAAATTCTGCATAATTTTCATACAATTGCTGCAGTCCGTTTGTCTGAAGATTTCGAAAAATACATTGGGAGAAATGAAAAAAATCAACCTTTTTGTTGACAGTCTGGAAAGGCTGCACTAAAGGCATTGATCGCTGCAAGCTCGAAATCTGTCATAATCGTCGTAGGTGACAAGTTTGGTTCCAAATTTTTTAGTTCCACTAAAAGTCTGCTGTAAGTATTTTCATTTTTTCGAGTCAATAACGCATAAACAACAGGAATAATATCACCATTTATGACTCCATGTATTGTATAGAGTTGTTCGAATAAAGGTGGAACAGTCTTAAAAGTTCCATCTGCATACCAACATCTTGAATTAGACAATAACTGTAGATTTCGCTGAGTAGAAAACATCAAGATTCTATTTGGGCCATCGTTGCTGTCGAACAAAAGAAAAGGTTCATTTGAATGTGTCACTCGGTACTCAGGAGGAATGTTCAAATCATTTAAAGTCGCTGGATTGGGAGGCACTTGTCCCGCTTGATTTCGAGTGTTTCGGATTGTCTTCTTCAAAGATTCTGTAGGGGGCATCTGGCCGACGACTGCTCGAGATAACCCAATGTAGGCTTGTGTTACAGTACAATGAGTCCCATCTTGAGTCGTGCGAGCTTTCTCTTTCACTGCATTGAGAACCTTGGTTACTTCAACACGAGCACTATTGCCTGCATGATTGTGTTCTCCAACTCGTTTGGTAATTGAGCAATTTTCTGAATGAAGGTGTGCCCGACAACGCTTTTTGTCAAATTGATCGCATTTCCAAAATACTTTTTGTCTACTTGCCTTCTCTCTAACAAATAGATGACCATTATCAATCAGTTTCCGCTGATTCCTTGTGCTTGAAACATAGTTGAGGGGCATATTGAATGTACTGCCTTTTCTTATATATATAACACAACCACGCACCGACAATACCAAGTCTATAATGATTAAATTCGTATTATAATTTCAAATAATATAGACTCCAAAATCTTAAAGGTCTATTTTAATGACTACAGGGGCGGGGCTTTTATGCGGGGCAGGACAAATGGGCTAAAACTAACCATTTTAATCTTGTAACCTTTCTCCCATCTTATCTTCTTAAAACAGTCACCTGCATGCTAAATCTAACCATTTTAATCTGGTAACCTTTCTCCCATCTTAGCTTCTTAAAACAGGCACCTGCATGCTAAAACTAACCATTTTAATCTGGTAACCTTTCTCCCATCTTAGCTTCTTAAAACAGTCACCTGCATTTACGTCAAAAAAGGGCCAAAATGAGACACTTAATCATAATCTTATTATCAGTCCCATGATCATTTAAAGCCTCGTATGTATAACTTATATATATATGTTTACACTTAACAATAACAATCATTTTTATTTGTATAAACAAATTTGCATAACAAAAGTTAAGAACATAAAATTAAGAAAAATTAATTCAATGCAAATCTTGTTAATATATATATATATATTATATTTAGAACGTTTTTTTAAAATTTTTAAAATTATTTTCTATTGCGCGGCGATGTATTTTCCTAGCGATGAAATTTCCCGGCGATGAAATTTCCCGGCGATGAAATTTCCGGACACGCCGTTAGCCAAATAAGGTGTTTTGTGTATTACGATGTTTTTGTAAATTTAGGATATTCTTTTGTTTCTCTCGGGCTAAAATGTTAACATTAATTCCCCCCTCGCATTACCCCGTTTATCTAAAAGTGTTTCGGTATAAATAAAGGTCAGTAAAGTGTAATTGAGTGTATAATTAATCCCCGTCTCCCTCGCCTGGTTCAAATTATAATGACGCCTCATCTCGGTCACGTGCTACCGCGTTTAAAAAGTACAGCGAAGCGAGTGTAAAGAGAATGATGAAAGATAAAGAGAAATTGAATAGAAGAACGCGCAAAAGTTATAAAAACGCATATAAGAAGGTTTTAAGTTTAACCACTATGTATAACCACTATACAGGAATTGAACCCGGGATCATCCAATTGCCGGTCGGATATACTAACCACTGCACCAAGGTCCCCGATCAGTCACAACTCGTAATTCTCCTACATACGAGCAGAATCGAATGCCCTGAGGGGGCACCTTCTCATGCCGTACATATATACATTTTAACTGCAAATTAATGTAAAGAACGACGCTTGTGTAGAAGAGCGTCCGCACAAGATCAAAAGAGAGAACGAGCAAATATATATACAGCACTAGTTGGTAGAAGGAAAAGGTTTCACTGTTTTATAAAGTGCCACTCTTCTACCCATGCACGAATTCAGGGTAAGGCCAGCTCGCAGCATCATTACGAAGTATATAGTGTATACTGTAAATCTGAGTGTAATATACAACTGTGTGCTGTATATTATTATTATTATTATTATTATTATTATTATAAGTAATACTGGTGTTCATTATCCTTTTTATTGTACGTTTGTTTTTATCACATGTTCCAAGCAAGAAATGGGTCGTTCAGTAACCGTTGTAGTGGTGTCTTTCAATGTAAAGATTTTTTTATTGTATCTACATGATTTTTATTTACTTATAATGATATTTGTTATGTGGAACTTATTCTGCATTACAAACTTTAACAGTTTCTCCGTAGTGAATTTCGTTTAACTGCATAGAGTGCCCGGCTGATTCGGCAGCGTGTCTGATTAGGCCTAAAGTATGGGAAGCCAAAACACGAAGCAGATTTTGTATGATTTTATTCAGTTTAACTTCTGAAACACGGTGATTGAAGCTGAGGCGAATTAAGATGAATATGACGTTGAAAGAGAGAGAGATGTAGTCGGCCTAAGCCGACTATAATTAATAGAATTTATAATGAAAAGCACTTTGAAGCAAAATGCGTCTTGCGATCACAACTTTCAACGAAAATCTATTTGAAAATGAGGCCGCACAGAGTTGCCAACTATAAATTTTAAAACTAACTAATCTCTGGGTATAGCAACTGGGATTTTAAAACTAATCTCTCTCTCTCTCTCTCTCTCTCTCTCTCTCTCGGCAGTTAATAGAAAACAAATTTCTAATTGCATTAATTAACAATTCCATTAATTTCATTCACCACACCATCATAAACAATTTATTGACGTTTTGTAAACGTCATATATATATATATATATATATATATATATATATATATATATATATATACAGTATATATATATACAGTATATATATATACAGTATATATATATATATATATATATATATATATATATATATATATATATATATATATATACAGTAATATATATACAGTATATATATACAGTATATATATATATATCCCCCTCCCCGCGGGCGGTCTTTCTGGGGTGGATCGCCCGCGGGCTCCTGCCTCCATGTGGCGAGGGGGGTCAGCCGCGGCTGGGGGCCCTGCCGGGTCCCCCGCCCGGTTGCGAAGTGGACTTTTAACATACCCTGCTATCCTACAGCCCCCTCTTTCCTGTCTTCCCCTCTTTCCCCTCTTCCTTGCCCCCTCTGTTTTTTTTTTTCTGCTTTCTCTCTTCACTTCGCGCGCCCCGTGGGCTGCCGGGGCTGGTCGCTGGGGTCTTGCCCCCATGGCCGGGGCCGGACTAAGTTGGCTGGTAGGGTGCCCAGGCCTGGGACCCTGGGGGGCCTTGGTCTTTGCTGCCGGCGGGGAGAACTCTCGACGCTGCAAGGGCCCCTTTTGAAACGGGGGTACCTGCATGGGACGAGGCACCCACCCCCCGCCGGCGTGCGCTTGGGCCCCTTGGGCCCCGGGTAATCGGTTCCCCGCGGCCCCGGGCGCGAAACTACAATAAAATTTTCTATGGAAACACTTACAACTCTAATGGACCTCGTTGACGACCCGGCTTGTGCATCTGACCTCCCTCTGACTACCTCTTTGGACCGTGGGTCTGGTAAGGGCAGTCGGCAGCCCTCGCCCACCCCGTCTGCTCTTCTTGCCGACGCCTCCTCTCCCTCTCTTCCCCAGGCTCGTGGCGCCGCTGCCCGACCCCCGCCAGTAGCGGATGGACCTGCAGTGGACCCCCCGACCCCTGGATCCCCCCATATTCCACGTCCCGATAGGGACCCACCTGCTTTTTCGCCCTCAGGTGGGAGGCCCGCGGCCCCGGTCGCCTCCCACTCCGGTCGGGCCTCATCGCCCCCGGCCCCCTCGGCCCCTGGGGGACGTGGGACCCGACGTCGCCGTCCGCCTTTCTCGTCTTCTCGCCCCCTCGAAGTTCCGGTGGTGTTTGGCCAGACGGCTTCACTCGGCCTTAGGACGATGGACAAGTTCCTCGTCCTCCGCCCCTCCTCCTCCAAGCCCCTCCCCACTAACCACGAACGTCTCTTTCGAGCGATCCATGGGAAGACGGGGACGGCGCGTTTTGACCTTCGGCCTCAGAGGGATGGCTCCATTTTGATAAGGTCGCGTTCCTCTGCCGAAACCTCCTCTCTGCTCGCTATCCCCGATGTCCTGGGCTGCGGGATCACGGTGACTCCCCACCCCCGCCTCAATCAGTGCCAGGGCACAATTTACGCTGCTCGTCTTCTACCCATCCCGGTGGAAGACCTCCAGATTGACCTCGCCTCCCAGGGTGTTGTGAGGGTGTACCGCTTTCCCGACAGATCGCGGTCCCCAACTGCCCCTTCTCCTCGCCTGCTCCTCACTTTCGACTCACTGGTGCCCCCCGTTTCGGTATTCTGGGGCTTTGGTGAGAGACGAGCGTGCGAATTCTCAGTACGACCATACGTGCCAGATCCTACGCGCTGTTTTCAGTGTAATAGGTTTGGCCACGTGAGCAGCTCCTGCCGTCAGCCGGCCCCGTTGTGTGTCCGCTGCGGCGGCCCTCCCCACCCCTTGCCTGTACTGCTCCGCCTTCCTGCACCAACTGCCATGGACCACACCCTGCTTCATCCCGCTCTTGCCCGTCCTTCCTCTTTGAAAGGGAGGTTCGGGCCCTCTGTTCATCAGAGTTTCTCAGCGCTCGGGAGGCGCGGGAGCGGTTGCGTGGCGGCGAGGCCCGGCGTGGTGCCTCGTACGCCGAGGCTCTCCGTTCCCGGACCCCGTCCTCACCGGCGGTTCCCAAAGCGCCTCCACCCACCGTGTCCGCTACTCCCAGTCCATCCTCTGCCGCCCAGCGGACTCCTACCGCGGCTCCCCGTACTACCAGCGCGTCCCCACGTGCTCCCTCCGCGAACGCCGATGCTTCGTCGGCAACCCCCCCTGCCCCTTCTACGCCCTCTCCACCGGCGCCTTCGGCCACCCCCATTCCGGATCGTGACCCGCCGTCACCCACGCGGGCCGCACGACGGAGGGATAGGGGCCGCAAGCGCCGCGCCAGTGGTGACCCCGAAAGGTTCGACGCCATAAGCCTCGCATCACCTTCCTCTCCTAAACACAAACGCCCCCTTCGCCCTACCGCCCCGGTGTCCTCACCGTCCCCACTGCGCAACCGTTATGCACGCTCCCCCCTGGGGTCCCCGTCGGCCCTCGTGGTGGGGGCTGAGATACACCCCTCTCCGGCCCGGTCGATGGACCCACTGGAGGGGGAACTCGCCCGCCTGGTCGGCGTGGGTGGGACGTGCACGCCCCCGCGTTTGACCCGCCCCATCTCTCTCCTCGACCTGCCAATGCCTCTGGGTGAGGTATTATTTTCCACTCCCCCTCGTAGTCCTGCCTCCCCCGCACCTCCGGTGAAGGGAGGGGCATTCTGGATACCTCTCACATCCCCTTCTCTGCATCGCTCTCCCCCGGACGTCCGGGAGACTCCTCCTCTGGAGGACTTGCCGGCGTCTGGTTCCACATCGCCCCCTCGTCGGGGGACCCTCGCCTTCGCCCTCGTTCGGCGTCCCTCACTGAACTCCGGGGCTTTCCGATTCCCTCTTTAATCTCGGGCCGCCCGATCGGCCCACCCACCCCATAATCATCCTTTACGCTGACCTTCCTACCCCTCCCTATACCTCGCTCCTGCAGTGGAACATCCGCGGGCTCCTGGTAGGCATCGAGAGTCTCTCCTCTCTCCTGGCCTCCAGGTGTCCGGCGTGTTTCTGCCTTCAGGAGACGATTCTGGGCTCCCGTTCCCCCCTCGAGTGTCCGGTTACTGCGGGCTCCCTTCCCCGCCTCTCGATGGGGCGGGGAGGGGGGGCGCCGCGGTCTTCGTGCACCGCTCCGTCCCTTTCCGCCCCCTCCCGCTCCGTACAGTCCTGCAAGCTGTGGCCGTGCGCCTTTTCTTGGGGCGCCAGCTCACGGTCTGCTCTCTTTACCTCTCCCCTAACGTACGCCCTCCACCCGATTCTCTCCGTGACCTAATTCTCCAGCTTCCCCGCCCTTTTCTGATTCTCGGGGACTTCAACAGTCGGGACCCGGCCTGGGGGGACGTTTGCTCCACCTTTCTCTCCGGGACCCTTCTCTCCCTTATGGACGAGCTCGAGTTCACCTTTCTGAACGATGGCTCCCCAACCTGCCTTCACTCGGCCCATGACAGTTTCACCTGTATCGACCTTTCCCTGGTTTCCCTCGAAATCGTGACGGAGTTCACCTGGGAGGTCCTGCCGGATTCTTCCGGCAGTGACCATTTCCCAGTGTGTCTTACCCCGACCGTCTCCTCCCCCCACCTCTGTCCGCCCGCGCTGGCTGTTCGCCCGAGCAGACTGGGCCTCATACGCGAGGGGCACGGCGATCTCGCCATCAATTCCTGCCTTTCCCTCCGTCAATGAGGCCCTCGCCTTCCTCGAGAGTAAGATCCTCTCGGCTGCCGCCAGTTGCATCCCCCGTACCTCTGGCTCCCCCAGACCGCGAAGCGTCCCATGGTGGACCCCAGAGTGCTCCCATGCCGTTCAGGAGCGGCGCCGTGCCGGCCGCCGCTTCTACCGGACCCGCCAGCTGGAGCACAAGATAGAATTTCAGCGCCTGAAGGCAGTGGCCCGTCGGGTCCTGAAACTGGCCCGGCGTACCTCCTGGCGGAGTTACGTGTCCGGGATCTCCTCCTCGACTGCCCCCTTGACTGTTTGGCGCAAGGTGCGTAGCTTTGAGGGGACCCGTGTCCCCCCTCGACCCCCGGTGCTTCGGGTCGGGGACGACGAGTTCGTGTCCGATCCGGAGGCCGTCGCGAACGCACTTGCGGCGCACTTTGCAGCCATCTCCAGTTCCGATTCCCCCCACTCCCGCCGCGACCCACCGGAATTTCCACCTCATAGGAATGACCCCTATAATCACCTCTTCCACATGACAGAGCTTCGGGAGGCCCTCCGCCCCCGACGCTCCTCCGCCCCCGGCCCCGATAATATCCCCTATGACCTTTTACGGCATCTCCACCCCTCTGCTCTCAGCTTTCTACTGGACCTCTATAACCGGATTTGGTTGGAGGGTTCATTTCCGGACCGATGGCGTGAGTCCATCGTCGTCCCCATCCCGAAGCCCGATAAAGACCCCTCACTCCCGTCGAACTATCGCCCCATTTCCCTGACATGCTGTGCCTGCAAGGTGATGGAGGCGATGGTCGCCTCGCGGCTGTCCTTTACCTTGGAGGCGAGTGACCAGTACCCTGCTACCCAGGCTGGTTTCCGGCGCTTCCAGTCTACCACCGACCCCCTCCTTCTCCTTAGCCATGACGTGCAGGAGGCTTTCTCCCGGCGTCAATTTGTACTCGCCGTCTTTTTCGACCTCCAGAAGGCCTACGATACTACCCGGCGGAGCGCGGTCTTCGACTGCTTACGCTCCCTGGGTTTCGTAGGCTTTCTCCCTTCCTTTATTTATAACTTCTTGTCCGCCCGTTCTTTCCGCGTCCGCATCGGTTCTGCCCTCTCGGACCGCTTTCCGTTGGAGGAGGGTGTCCCTCAGGGTAGTGTCCTTAGCGTCTTGTGTTTCTCACTCGTGATGAACACAGTCGCTACGGTCCTGCCTACATCCGTTCGTAGCTCCCTCTATGCCGATGACCTGGCTATCTATTGCTCTGGCCGCCTCCCGTCTTTGGCTGAACGTCGGCTCCAGCTAGCCATCAATGCGGTGGTTCGCTGGGCGTCCTCGGTTGGCTATGCTTTCTCACCCTCTAAGTCTTCCAGTATGCTTTTCCGTCCTCGGCGCCTCCGTCTGTCGCATACCTTCGCTCTTACCCTTGCCGGCACTCCTCTTCCCCTCGTCCCATCCGTTAGATTCCTGGGTATGACCCTCGACGGATTTTTCGGTTGGGTTCCACACCTTAGGCGGTTGCGGCAAACATCTCGCCGCACCCTCTCCCTTTTGGGTCATCTGTCCCACACGACCTGGGGGGCGGACAGGCGTACTCTGCTGCGCCTGTACACCTCCCTGGTGCAATCCCGTGTCGACTACGGCTGTGTGGTCTACAGTTCCGCCTCCTCTCCGGCACTCCGTATGCTGGATCCTCTTCTCCACCGTGGCCTTCGCCTGGCGTCGGGTGCCTTCCGCTCGTCCCCTGTCGCTAGTCTTCAGGTGGACTGTGGACACCCCCCCCTGCCCCTTCGCCGGGGCCTTCTCATGGCGAAGTGTTACCTTCGCATCTGCCGCCTCCCGAAGTCCCTACTCTTCTCCGCGATCTCCCAGGCGCTACCCCGGCCTGACACGTGGCATTTCGCTGCCTCTCTGGCCGAGATTTTCTCGTCCCTGGGGATCCCCCCACCCTCTATTCTGCCGTTCTCCTTCGATCTGTCGCCCCCCTGGCGGACCACCCCTATCTGCCGTTGCCAGGCGCTCCGTGGCCTGCGTAAGGAGTCTCTTCCTGCCGTCCTCCGGTCTTCTTTTCTGGCCCATCTTCCCATCCATTCGGACGACGTTCCCGTCTACACCGACGGCTCGCGCTCCCCTGCAGGTGTCGCGGCCGCCGTCTTCTCTCCGTCATTGTCACCTACCTCCCGGGGTATCCCCCTGCCGGTTCAGGCCTCCATCTTTTCCGCGGAGCTCTTTGCCCTTCTGGAAGCCCTCCGTCTGGTATCGGGTTGTTCGCGGTCCTCCTGTACCATTTTTTCGGACTCGCTGAGCGCCCTTCAGGCGCTCGAGCGCCCTTCAGGCGCTCGAGCGCTATGATTCCCCGGACCCCCTCGTACGCCTTATTCAACAGGAGTACCATGTCCTGCACACATTCACCGGATCCGGGTCACCTTCTGCTGGGTTCCCGCCCATGTTGGTGTTTCCGGTAATGAGGCGGCGGACCGCATAGCCCGGTCCGCCGCCTCGCTGCCTCCCCTCCCCCGCCCGCTCCCCTTCTCAGACTATGTGCAGGTCTTTCGTTCCTTTTACGATCGCATGTGGCAACAGTCCTGGGACGATGCCACCGGAAATAAACTCTGGTCCATCGCCCCCGTCTGTCATATTGGGTGTCCTCTTTCCACCGCTCCAGACACAAAGAGGTCGTCCTTGCGCGGCTTCGCATCGGCCATACGCGCCTCACGCACGGCTATCTTATGTTCCGGCAGGAGGCTCCTCGTTGCGCCCCTGCCAGTCGCCCCTCACCGTCTCTCACATCCTTGTGGAATGCCCCACCCTGTCGTCAGTACGTCGTCGCGCCTTCCCGTTCCTTTCTGATTTCCCCCTCCCCGAACGTTTACGCCTTATGCTCGCTGAGAGCCCTCTCTTCTCGCTTGACCGTCTTTTCCTCTTCCTCTCCCAATCTCGCATCCTATCTGAGCTTTAGGTGACTTCTCACCTGTAGTCCGCTGTTCTCCCTTTTCTAGTGCCTTTTCTCCGTCTCCGTTTCTCTTTCTCGTATTCCGCCTCGCCATGATATCCGCTACCATATAGCGGGAAATGGCGGTAAACGCCCCAATACAAAAAAAAAAAAATATATATATATATATATATATATATATATATATATATATATATATATATATATATATATATATATATATATAGGGTGAACCAAATGTAGGTGGACAGTAAATTATAACGTTTATTTTGAGAATACATATTTAATTTTTTTGTATACTATAATACAAAATAAAATTTAAATAAATTTAGTTATAATATTTAATATAATAAAACACAAACACCATAGTTATAATGAACACCATAGTTATATATATAATAACACAAACCGTATTCAACCTACTGTCCACCTACTTTTGGTTCACCGTGTATATATATATATATATATATATATATATATATATATTATATATATATATATACAGTATATATATATACAGTATATATTATAATATATATATATATATATATATATATATATATATATATAGTGCCGGCTCAAACTTTTGGGGGCCTTACGCACAAATAAATATCTTTGGGGCACCTAATATATATATATATACACAAAAATCTAATCAGTTTATTTAGATAGATATACTGTATATCACATACATTCGAAACCTTTCTCTCCTGGTTTTTTTATTGCAAATTCATCAAAAATATCATCATAAGACAGCTTCCGACCTACCTCCCGATTGATGCTCATGATGGCAAGCCCACTCAGACGTTCTTGTGCCATTGTTGACCTGACGTACGTTTTAATTAGCTCTTGGGCTATGTCGTAGTCAATGTCGTAACACCGCTTCTGGTTGATCAGTGAAGTTAAGCGACATTGGGTCTAGGTAGTAGTTGGATGGAAGACCGTCCTCCGTGTCCAGATTATGTAGCGACCCGTGGTTCGGATCCCACGTAAAGCTGTAGGTCCCCTCCGTCATATGACCTTAGATGTTGCGAGGGAGATTAAACAACCCCAATCATTTTTAATTAGCTTCAACTTGGAGAAGCTCCTTTCAGCTGTGGCTACGATCACTGGAAGAATGACTGCAATTCTGAGAGCAATCCATAGGTTTGGATATAACTCTATCAACTGCTTCTCGTGTAGGTAAGTCAGCAATTCCAGTGCAGTCATCTTCTGTGATGGCAGATTTGATGGCACACATTAGGCGTTTGTTTACATTTTAATTTTTATGATTTTAACAACAAAAAAAATTGCTAGATTTTATATGGAAATAAAATGAATGGCGCTGGAAGAGTTTTAAAAAATCAAAATTTGGCCCATTTTTTTTATTTCTGTCAATCATTCATTAATTAATTTTTTTATACCGCTCGCTGGGGGCTCTCCCGCCTCGCGGGGCCCCACGCACACTGCATGATCTGCGTAATGGAAGAGCCGGCGCTATATATATATATATATATATATATATATATATATATATTTTACTTCCACTATTAGTCATTTGTGACATCACAATTACTCCTGCTCTTTCATGACATCCTCATTTGCTATGCCAGTATAGAAATTTTTCTTTAATATTTTCATGATGATAATTTATGCCAAAGACACCCTTATGATATCCAATGTTAAGGAGGGGAAAAAAAATTCACCGGATGCTTATTTTCAAATTCTAAAACTGACTGTAGAGTTTTATAAATATATATCCCATTTTCTTTCTTTTTATTTTAAATTTTAAGCATAACTCTCTTATTTAATTATTTCCCCCCAAAATTAAATTAAAATTTTAAACGAGATTTGGATAATATAATTTGGAAGGCCGTAAAATAAAAAAGTTTTTGGATAAAAATGAGATTGAATATGTGAATATATAGAAATAGGCTAAAAATTGGCTATTTAATGGTGAAAAGTCTCTCTGAAATATGTTAAGGGGGGATCGTTGGTAAGCATTAAAATTACTCCTAAAACTCTCTCTATTGACTTTTATTTTCATTCGAACAAATATTGAGGTATCTTCTCTCTCGAATTTGATTGAAAAAAGTAGGAATTATGTTTTTGTGGAAGAGGCCTATATTAAGTGGAAAAACCTGATATATATATATATATATATATATATAGGCTATTTAAATTAATATACTGTATATATATATATATATATATATATATATATATATATATATATACACACACACACACACATTTTAACTGCAAACAACACACAGTATAATTAATGTAAAGAACGACGCTTGTGTAGAAGAGCGTTCCGCACAAGATGAGGAGGGAGAACGAACAAATGAAAAATGAGGTACCTCCCAGGAATCGAACCCGGGATCCAATTGCCGGTCGGATATACTATCCACTACACCAAGGACCTCAATTAATCAGAATTGGATGATCCCGGGTTCGATTCCTGGGAGGTACCTCATTTTTCATTTGTTCGTTCTCCCTCCTCATCTTGTGCGGAACGCTCTTCTACACAAGCGTCGTTCTTTGTATATATATATATATATATATACACACACAGGGGTTGGACAGAATAATGGAAACACTTGCATTTTCGGTGCTGTATTTTCTGATATAATTAATGGCGTTATGTACTTTATTAAATTAATATGTAATTGCATATAATATTGAGAACATCTGAACATCATCTATTTTAATATGTTCATATTGGTTTTTCATGTTTTTAAAATAAATAAAAATATAGCGCTTGGAAAAGATGTTACTGCCTGTGAAAGAGGTATGATAGTAGGAGCCCGTTTGGTTTGTGTTTCAGTAATAAAAGTCATATAATTGCTCCTGTATCTCGAGGAACAGTCCTCAAGGTTATGAATACATGCAAAAATAATGAAAAAACGAACATGAAATAAGGAATATAGAGCGTAAACAACACTGACAGAATGCGACAGAAGAACCTTGTATGATAATTATGAGCTGTGAAGAATCAATCAAAGATTGTTGCATCAAAACTTTCTTGTTCAAAATTTAACAATAGCCCGCAATGACCAGTGTCAGTCATAACTATGTTATGGGAACTGTAGTAAAACCTATTTTAACACCAACCAGTACCAAAGTTATAATGAATTTGGAGTTGGGGAGAATAATGGGAACAATTTTGTGCTTATGTGGTGTTGGACTGTTCCTCAAGGTGCAGGGACAATCACGCGACTTTTAATATTGAGACACCAATCAAACGGGCTCCTATTATCATGCTCCTTTCACAGTCAGTTACATTTTTTCCAAGCGCCATATTTTTAGTTATTCTACAAGAACATGAAAAACCAGTATGAACATATTAAAATAAAAGATGTTCTCAATATTATATACAGTTAGGTACATATTAATTTAATAAAGTACATAATGCCATCAATGATACCAGAAAAATATAGCAGCGAAAACGAGTTTTTCCAAAATTCCATTATTCTGTCCAACCCTATATACAGGGCGTCCCAAAAAAATGTATACACACTTTAACAGCTGATAGCTCAATTGATGTTTCTTTCTTTCCAAGTTAAACCCATTAGAATTAATAATGGCAGTCAGACTAAGCTTTGAACAAAGGAAATTCATTCTAAAATGCTACTGGAAGTGTGAAAACGCAGTTGAAGTGCAAAGACAGTTTAGGAGGGAGTTTCAAACAGATCCACCAACGCGACTTACCATCACTCGAATTAGAGATAAGTTTGAAGCCGATGGAACTGTTCAGAATGTCCACAAGAAGCGTTCCGGAAGACCACGGACATCGACAAGCCCCACAAAGCAAGAAAGAGTACTGGAAACGTATCACCAAAGTCCAAGAAAATCTGTGCGGCAAGCGAGTCGTGAGGTAGGAATTTCAGAATCGTCTGTCCAACGCATTTTGAAGCGCTGTCAATGGAAAAGTTACATTCCAAGATTAGTCCATGCTATTAATGAAGATGATCCGGACCGAAGAGTGGAGTATTGCGAGTGGTACTTGGCACGATGTGGATGTGGATTGGACGAAGGGGTTTCGTAGAATACCCTCCGCGTTCACCAGACCTCACACCACTAGACTTTTTTTTATGGGGATACTTAAAAGACAAAGTCTACGCTATAAAACCTGCAACAGTCGCTGAATTGAGAGCAGCCATTGAACGAGAATGCACACAAATACCAAACGAAATGTTTCGTGATGTTTGCGATTCCATTGCTTCGCGTTATCAGCAGTGCCTGGACCAGAACGGACGTCAGTTTGAAAACAGGCGTTGACAAAACAATTAAATAATGTCTGTAGATTCTATTACATTTTGAAAATGAAATGTATTTTAATAAACACTGCCTTTATAAGTATTTAAAGTGTGTATACATTTTTTTGGGACGCCCTGTATATATATATATATATATATATATATATATATATATATATACACATTTTAACTGCAAACAACACACAGTATAATTAATGTAAAGAACGACGCTTGTACAGAAGAACGTTCCGCACAAGATGAGGAGGGAGAACGAACAAATGAAAAATGAGGTAACCACCCGGGAATCGAACCCCCTCAGGGCATTGGTTTCTGCTCGGAGGTTTTCAAGCTCTTTCACGGGTTCAACAATGTCGATTTTAGAAGCATGTTTAGTTTAAATAACTTAACTCGCAACAATGGTTGAAAGTTGGATTTGAAACGGTTTAGGACTAGTGTGTGTGGGAATTACTTTACCTATAAGATCTGTGACACGCGGAATTTTTCCCTGGCACCTGTTGCCATTGGTTCCTCCTCGGTATGGGCTGCAAGGCCTTTTGAGGTGGTACTTTTCCATATAACTCTCTCTCTCTCTCTCTCTCTCTATATATATATATATATATATATATATATATATATATATATATATATATATATATATGATAATTTATGTTTTAAGAAGGCCATAATGCAAAATAAAGGTCGAAGCGGCATGTCGTTCCATGACTTAGATATAAATTTCATTCTTAAACTGAGACGGGATGTGAGATGGAATTCTTAAGTGTTAAGAGAAGTTTTTATCTTTCAAATAAATGAGAATTCGTTCAAAAATAGACCTTAAACGAGGAAAAGTTTATTCGTGGGAGCAGAAAAGAACAGAGTTAAAGATTCCCATAAACGAACCTAAACACACACACACACACACACACACACACACACACACACACACACACACACTATTATTATTATTATTATTATTATTATAATGATAATAGTGTGTGTGTTAGGTTCGTTTATGGGAATCATATATATTAGATAGCACTACAATAATCGTAAAGTTTGATTTTAATATGGAAACTGAAGTAAACTGCAGCACAGAGGAGGTTTCGTCCCCGCGTAGCCAGGCAACGTTCCAAGTAGGTCTCTTACTCCTTTGATAATTAATTACACCATCCAAGAAACCAAAATAAATTCCTTCTGAAGTGCAACTTTTGAGCGTATCCTGTTTTATCATGCGTTTTATCAGAAAATGCACTGTTTAATTCTTCACTAATTATTATTATAAAGGGCCACAATAGTAACTACAGTGTTGTAGTTTTTTATATTAACAGGGGAGGTCGAAATGTCCTCCTTGCTGCACGTTTTACTTTAGTCTCCCTATTGAAATCAACCCTTACGTGTTTTGGGGATAGGTTTTTGTTTTTAAATATCTTTTTTCAGAAAAAAAAATGCCCTCTCCAAAATCCCCTTTTTTTTTAAAATGTTGTTCAAAAGAATCATATTTGAAATATAAACCCAAACGTGATGATGTAAAAAAATTTTTTTTTGACATACTTTAGGATTATGTTAACTCGAGTTAACATTTTCCCAATTTCTAACATTAATTACATATCAGTAAGTATTTTTTTTTTATGCAGAAACTAAGGGCCAAGGCGAATGCCCGCAAAAGCGCCCCACACCCCGAAAAGCGCCCCACACCCCGAAATAGAAGAAGAGAGCTTATCATAGCTTATCATAGTATGGTTAAGATTTTAAATATGACATACTTTTCCTTTTCTGATTATTCCTAACTATGAAAAATGGAGAGAAGAGCTGAAAATACTAGATATTTTGTAGGGTAAGAGTCACCAATAGGCGCACTGCGATCCAGATCCAAACCGCCTGACGGATTTTATACGAATCGCCGGGAATAAACCATAGATAGATTATAGGATTTGCTTTAAAATATAGGCAAACTTTGACATTTCGAAATAATCCAAATTGAACGTTTTCTCATCTTTTTTATAAAGTTCAAATTTAGTTTTCATTCTGGAGATAAAAAAATGGTGATTTTAAATTAATTTTGGTAAAATAAAGTCGGCCATATTTTAAAGAAAAAGCTCCCCCCCCCCCAAATGAAAGAAGTGTTGATAACGGACCTTTGCAGAGGTACAGAAATGATACTATAGCGGAGTTTGCGCCAGAATTTAATTTATTCTACAAAATGTGCACTTTTTCTACTGTTTCGTTTTGGCCAAAAGAGTACCCTTCGATTGCGCTAAGTTTTTAAGCTCAATAAACCAACCTGAAAGAACTTAACCTAACCTAACCTAACATAATAAATATAATATAAAAGTAAAATGATCATGTCTCTTTCATTTGACTCAAACGAAACGACATGAAACAAGTACAATTTGAATCAAAAGTTAAATTTTGGCACAAATAATGAATAGCAACACCTTTGCAGACCGTGAGAAAAATTAACTGCCAATCCCAATCCCTAGTATAGCGTCCAGGCATAACATTAATTACTATAAAATATTTTAGAATTTTTACACGCATGTTGGAAAAAAAAAAAAAAAAATAAAAAAATATATATATATATATATATATATATGTATATGTATATCAGTATGCTCTAAAAGAGAGTGCAACAAATTACTGACATGCTGACTTTTCAGTAGTCATCTGAAAGGTTGGAAAAACTATTTTAGAGCCATTTTTCACTTTTCAAAATAAATGTATTTTATGTTCACTTGAAAAAAAATGTCCTTTTATTTATTTATTTACTTTATTTTTTTAGCATTCTCATTTTTTCCCATTTATTTGATGAAAGCTGTAAACAAATGTTACCTCATATATATATATATATATATATATATATATGGGATCATGCAAACGTTAAAATGGCATTAAAAACTAAAAGAACGGGTCAGAGACCTACAATTGCACCATCTCATGCAACAATCCAAGCATTCTAAATTGAAATAACGCAGGAAATAAGTTCACAATTACCAAAAACATGCAACCATTCATGGACTATAAATTGCATTGGGATCACATCCAATGACTCTCCTCGTTCCTTGCATGCAAACAGGCCTTAGATTAACTACACTGTTAAATGAAAGAAAAAACTATATACTGTCGTACTGAGACCATCGTAAGAGATTCAATTCATTTCCTGTTTATTCAATAAAAATAATTTAAATTTATTATGTTAATGAATCTTTGAGAATGTGTCGCCGTGACAAAATTCGTTTGTGTATACACTGTAAATAGAAAAGTTCGTATCAACTGTAAAGCAGTTAAGTTGAAGTACCTGTAGAGTAATGGGTCTTTTTGTAATTTCAGCGTTGCGAGTAATAAACGGTTCCTCAGTAGAGGAATCATTACATTCCTATCCCTTCGTTTAAAGGTTCTCAATATCGCCCCGTTATTCTCTTTGCTCTGTTTACTGCTATCTTATTTTGTGTTTCAAATTTCGCATCATCAGTCATTACAACCCCTAAATCTTTTGCTCTAGAATTTCTCTGAATTTTCTGTCCATTTGGGGTATAATATTCCATGGATTTTAGGTCTTCTCTTTTTCCGTACCGTAACAGCTGAAATTTTTGCGTTAAACTTCATATTTTGTTGTCTTCCGTCCACTTGCAGAATCTGTTCATGTCGGTTTGTAGAGATCTTATATCTTCTGGGCTTCTTATTTTTCAACTGATCGTACAGCTTCCCTTTATGGTATAGTATTTTTGTATGTAAAGTCAAAAAGAGAGCCAGAATAAGTTCCCGGTTAATGTCTATGCGGTCCCCAGTTTGACACCTAGTGCGGAGAGGAAATTTTCCCCAACCTATTTTGACATAAAATAGAAACCAAGCTGTTTAAAATTTCTCAGTCAGGAAATTTTACGGCTCAGAGTGCGCCTATTTAGAGAGACATGTATCACTGTCAGTTACTTCTCTTAACTTCTACTATTATTACTATAATAATTAATAATGATGATGATGATAATAATAATAATGATATTAATAATAATAATAATAATAAGGTAATAAAAAAAGCTGTATTTTATAGTTACAATGTATACACGTTTACTACATGGGTTATATGAAAGTTATATCATAAAATACACTGTCTTAAATAAAGTTAAGGAAACTTTGCAATAACAGATCTATAAACTTTCCAATCAATTGAATGGACGTTCCTCTTCGAAACATTTCTTTATTTTTAAAGTAAGAAACACATAAAGTTTAAGTTTTATTGCCAAACATGAAGTCATCACAAGATGCATGCTTACTGCACCATTCTCCTTCTATTTTATAGCTTTGTAAACCTCCTCATATATATTTCTCTCTCTCTCTCTCTCTCTCTCTCCTCTCTCTCTCTCTCTCTCTCTCTCTCTCTCTCTCTCTCTCTCTCTCTCTCTCTCTCATATATAGTTTGATATTGAACAAAAGAAAGCCAAGGCGGTTATAGTTATGCAAATATCATATATTGATATCTATTACAGATTGCCAATACAACCAGCCAACGATATACAGATTATAATTGTGTGTGTGTGTGTCCCCAACTGGCCATAAGTGAGGTCGACTGTGTGATAATTGACAGTTGTAGTTGGGCAATTTTTGAGAGATTACACTTTTGGTACCTCGAAACATTAAAAAAAATTACTGTGGCGCTCATAAGTATTCGTACAGAGAACTATTTCCTTTCCTTTCAACCTTTCAAAGGTTCCACGCGACGATTCCTCATTTCACGAAGGTCAAGCTTGTCGCCCCTCCTCTCGAGTTGGCCTGGTGAAGTAGTGAGTTGGTTTCTTGTACTCTCCACCTCACATAGCCAGGTACGCCCGGCTCAGCGGGGATTGTTCTGAGCCAAGCGTCTAATCTTTTTTTAAAGATGTCCACTGCAAACCATTTGTGTTCCTTAGGTTTTTGGCAGCTGATTAAACAGTTTTGGTCCTCTCGCAACAAAACTATTTTCTTTCAGGGTTAAGGATGTTCCCTATCTCGCTTTAATTTGGGAACACGACACATTCTTCCTTTTCTACTTTCCACCGTTGTTTGGGGAGTTACTGGGTTCAGGGTAAAATTAGGGACTAGTTTCTCCATTATTTTCCAAGTGTAAATAATGGTGTATCTCTCTCTCCTCCTTTCCAGTGAATATAGGTTTAGTTCGCGTAGCCTTTCCCAGTAATTTAGTCTTTGCACCCCTTGATCTTGGCTGTGGAGCTTCTCTGAATCCCTTCTAACTATCTAATGTCTTCTTTTTTATATGGGGATGTTAGGACCGAGCAGTATTCCAATTTGGGTATGATCAGTGTTTTCAGTAGAAGAATCATTACATTCCTATCCCTTCGTTTAAAGGTTCTCAATATCTGCCCCGTTATTCTCTTTGCTCTGTTACTGCTATCTTATTTTGTATTTCAAATTTTGCATCATCAGTCAGTACAACCCCTAAATCTTTTGCTCTAGAATTTCTCTGAATTTCCTGTTCATTTGGGGTATAATATTCTATGGATTTTAGGTCTTCTCTTTTTTTCGTACCGTAACAGCTGAAATTTCTGTGTTAAACTTCATATTGTTGTCTTTCGTCCACTTGTAGATTCTGTTCATGTCGGTTTGTAGAGATCCTATATCTTCTGGGTTTTTTATTTTTCTACTGATCTTTGTCTCACAGCAAAGGATGTTACTGTGCTGTCTCTGGTAACGTCCTCATCTATGTCAGTTAGCATGATTATGAAGAGTAGTGGAGCTAATACTGTTCCTTGTGGTCCTGAGCCGAGGACCTCTGATTCTGATGAAGATACTCTTTGTACTGTAACGACTTGCCGCCGTTCACTAAGGAAATTATATATCAATTTTCCTACTTTTTCTGTTATTCCCACATATTTCAGTTTGTGTATATGCTTCAACGGTCACACTTGTCGAACGCTTTAGCAAAGTCTGTATATTATGACATCATAGTTTTCATTACTTTCAAGTGCATCAGTAATGTTGTTTTAGTGTTCCATTAGTTGTGATAGACATGATCTGCCTGACCGAAACCCATAACCCTATTTCGGTTATATTTGTCCTTATCTTTTGTACCATGGAAAGGATAGTTGTAAAAAGTTTACCGTTCGTTTGGAAAAATTTAACAAATAAAAAAATTAGTTTAACTCTAACATATAATGTAAAACGTCAAAGAATTTGAGGACAATAAAAAAAAGTTAGAATGCAAAGGTTTTCGTACATTTACTTACAAAAATTATTTAATACTTTGTGTCCATCTTTTGCTTGAATGACTTCAGTGATTCATTTTGGGTATTTTTCTACAAGGTTTCGATATCTCTCGATACAAATTTTAGACCATTCTTCTAAAGAAAATTGTTGCAGTTCATTTACATTCGAAGAGTTTCTCTTGCGGACAGCTTTCTTTTTCAAATCAAACCATAAATTCTCGATTAAATTGAGATCTGGGCTTTGACTGGGCCACTCGAGAAGCTTAACATTCTTTTGTTGAAACCATTTCATGGTGCTCTTACTTTTATGTTTTAGATCATTATCTTGTTGTAGTACCCAATTGCGAACCATTCTCCCAAATTTCCTAGTATTTCCTCCAATTCAAGATTCCATTGATGATGACAAGCTTTCTTGGACCAGCAGCACTAAAGCATCCCAAAAGAAGCAAGCTACCACCACCATGTTTAGCTGTAGGAACGATGTTCTTTTCCTCGAATGCAGTATTTGATTTTCGCCAAACATACTGTTGGTTTATTGTTCCCGAATAATTAAATTTTGGTCTCGCTTGTCCAGATAACTTTCTTCCAGAATGCAAATCAATCATTTTGATGTTCTTTGCCGTACTTTAAACGAGCTTTGTGCGCTTTTCGTATCAGACGTTTTCTTCGTGCAACTCTTCCATGCAGACCATTTTTCTCAATGTATGACATACAGTACAGGGATGGACATGGATCTTAGTCTTAATATTTGGCAAATATCACCTGCAGTCACTCGTGGATTCGCAGCAACTATTCTTTCAGTCCGTTTAGGTGTACTTTCTGAAATCTTGCAAGGTCGTCCACACCTTGATAAAGTTTTGATTGTTCCAAAGCCTTTCCATTTCTTTATAACTGCAGCAATCGTCGTAAACGTCGTAAATGGAATTCGAAGTTCTTCTATCTTCCCATAACTCTTTCCAGACTCGTGTGCAGCAATAACAGATCTCTTAAAATCTGTGGGCAATAAACTACTGATAAAAATTGCCAACTACTGATAAAACTTCAAATTCTTCAAGCCTCAGGAGGACACGCAAAGTATTAAATAATTTTGTAAATAATGTATGAAAACTTTTGCATTTTAACTTTTTTAATTTTCCTCAAATTCGTTGATGTTTTACATTATATGTTGGATTTAAACTAATTTTTTTTGTTAAACTTTTCCAAACGAACGATAAATTTTTATAACTATCCACTGCATGGTACAAAAGATAAGGATGAATATAACTGAAATAGTTCCCTGTACGAATACTTATGAACGCCACTGTATATTAAAAAATCTAGACATTTTTTGTCCGAAAAAAGATATGTTTGTCCTAATTAGCTAGGCTAGGCTAGGCTAGGCTAGGCTAGTGAGTACCTCACTACTTAATGACTTAATAGATACTACCCTTCGAACCTTCAGTTGCGTCCGAAACACACATCACGCTCTTCTCGGTTCAATGACAGTAAGGTTAAGTTAAATTAAATTTGGCTAATTAGTTATATATATATATATATATATTATATATATATATATATATATATATATATATATATATATATATATATATATATATATACAGACCGTGCATGGAACAAGGAACTCTTCTGGAGAAATTAAATCCACTATAATCCGAATAAGTAATGATAAATGACAAACACTATACCATTACTTATTCGGACGATAGTGGATTTAATTTTCCAAGAAGAGTTCCTTGTTCCATGCACGGTCTGTGTGTATCATGAAAGAGCCTCAGGGAGCCATTCTGAGTTCAATTATATATATATATATATATATATATATATATATATATATATCACACACACACACACCAGTCAAAAGTTTAAGTACACCTACTAATTTCTAATGTTTTGCTGCTTAGCTCATGACATAAACTTCAAATGTAAACTTAACAGGTACTGGAGATGAATTTGCTTACCTGGCTTTCATATTGTATGCTTCAATGCATCTGCCCTATGCAGTGTGTTGTAACCCAGAAGCCTCTTCAAAATAGCCTTCAAAATGTGTTAATTTACGTCTAGCATGCAACCTAAAATTAATGCCCATTAGCTCTGTACAAAGATCGAAAAACAGTTTAACCCTTTGACGACCAGTATATGTTTCTTTGAACTTAAAAGTTTAAGTTTTATTGTTATTTACAATTAGATATTAGTAACTATAGTCACTTAAATGACCCATTGGTTAATTTTCCGACAACTAAACGATACCTGTATAAACATGTAGATGTATTTGTAGAAACGTTGCATCATTGTACAATTTATATTATTATTTCCGTCGGACAAATATGTCCCGTGGTCCTCAAAGGGTTAAAAGTCTTTACTGGGGTAGTGTGTTTCTTCAGGAGTATGTTAATAGATGTGTTCAGTTATTAACATGCGCTACAGGTCTTTACATATAAAATCCTTGCAGAGGAGCTAACTGTGTAGTTTAAGGTATATTTCTGCGTTTCAAAAAGCAAAAATGGGTGCCAAAGCTCAGTTAACAACAGAAAAAAGACAGTCGATTGTAACTTTGAGAAATGAGGGCCAATCACTGAGGCAAATTGCAAAAAAAATTAAAAGTTTCTGTGAATGCGGTTGCTTGTGCCATTAAACGGTACGAAGAAACTGGTCAAAATAAGGACAGAAAAAGGTCAGGGCGACCAAGAACCACAGACTCAGAGGACAAGTATATCCGAGTCACCAGTCTGCGCAACAGACTCCTCACAGCACCTGAAATCAAAGCCCAGCTGAACAACTCCAGAAGTACAACAGTTTCAACATCAACTGTTCAGAGAAGACTAAGAGAGGCAGGATTAAAAGGACGAACTGCAGCAAAGAAGCCAATGCTGAGACTCCAGAACAAAAAGAAAAGGCTAGTCTGGGCTAAAAAACACCAAAAATGGACTGGTGAGCAGTGGAAATTTGCCCTTTGGACTGACGAATCAAAGTTCGAAGTTTTTGGATCCAGACGCAGAGTATTTGTGCAGCGCAGAGCGGGTGAAAGAATGACACAGCAGTGTGTTGTGCCAACAGTGAAGCACGGTGGAGAAAGTGTGATGGTCTTGGGATGTTTGCAGGGGAGCGAGCAAGTTGGAGATCTCCACAAAGTCACTGGAATACTGAACCAACGTGGCTATCACAGCATTCTACAGCGCCATGCCATCCCATCTAGACTGCGACTAGTTGACCAACAGTTCATAATGCAGCAAGAAAACGATCCTAAACACACTTCCAAGCTGTGTCAAAATTACCTGAAGCCAGTGGCGGCTCGTGACTAAAAATTCTAGGGGTGCTGTCTCTAAGAATGGGTTGAAATAATTACTGAAATAAAAGGATGAGCATTGAGCAATGAATAAAAGTTTCAAAAGTTATTGAAAAAGTTATTCAGTGAGCTCATCCTCACATTGTTCTTGATTATTTCAATTGTAAATAAAAAATTTAGGGGTACTGCAGTTCCGCAGTGCCTACCGACGAGCCGCCACTGCCTGAAGCAGAAAGAACGGCAACGTCAGCTCAAAGTTATGGAATGGCCAGCACAGTCCCCGGATCTGAACCCCATCGAGCTAGTGTGGGATGAACTGGATCGACGAGTGAAAGCCAAGCAGGCATCCAGTGCTCAGAAGCTCTGGGAACTCTTACAAGAGTGCTGGCAGCAGTTTTCACCAGACTGTCTTCTTTCTCTTGTTGAGTGAATGCCTCGAATTTGTTCTGCTGTAATTGCTGCAGGAGGAGGCTATTTTGATGAATCTAAAATTTTAGACTTTGCTTTTGGTAAATTGTCCTCATTTGTTGTTATTTAAGTTCCCATGTTTGTATTTATGAATTTGTGTCATGATAACTTAATTAATAAATAAAAAACTTTAAACAAAATTTGAAATTTACGACTATTTCTGGGTGTACTGATACCGGTGGAAATGTCACTCTAACAAAACCATGAGTCTTATATTAACAGAGAAACATTTGTAAGAGAAGTGACAAAAATGGCTTTTTCAGTTGTTATATAACCATGCTACCTTTGTTAGAGACACTAATTACTTTGTTAAATTAACTATATTGTTTTCTGAGCGTATTCAGATATGCATTTTTCGTGCTAAGTAAAATAATTATTTTGAAAATTCTTCCATTTATATAATTATTTTGTATATAATACATAAAATTAAGGGTGTGGCTTAGTGAAAAAATGTATTATTTTCACCCAATCATACAGCTCGAACCCTTCCACCAGTTAGCATCCAAAGCTTCACCAATGAGGTTTCCACATATACATATCATGCATAGCCACATAAGGACGACGACGAACTTTCCTCGGCAGCTGTACGTACTAGAAACGTGTCAATGGATCAGGAAGATTGAAACGGAACACAACTTAAAATTGGGGAGGAGATCGTCATAAAACGGGACCGTGACCAATTTTCAGTCGCTCTCCAACCAATTCGAATATTTGCTCTGTTCTGATTTTCACTGGCAGAAAAAATTATTTTCCATGTTTATGGCAACGAAAATAAATGAAACTAATAGCATGCACTCTGTGTGTGTGTGTGTGTGTGTGTGTGTGTGTGTGTGTGTGTGTGTGTAGACAATTTTTTAGAGCAATATTAAACTTTACACAAAACTGAACCTAGGTTGGGTGGGAAATGGGAATCGTCAGACTCCATTGATGAGGTTGATCACATGTGGAAAGCATTATTATAAATGAGATCTTGCATCATAAAGGATTAATTTAGTAATTGTATTCTTGTTGATTTTACATTGGCATAATAATAATTTAGTCACTGATCAGTATAATTTAATTGCATTTAACAAGTCGATACTGGTACATTAGCCGTAGCCTGTAACGGATTAACTATTCACTTGTTGTTTAATATTACAGCTGTACATTTGTCCTCACTAGAAAGTGAATTAGCTAATTCAGTTAATTCTTGTTAATCATAATGTAATACAACTATAGCTCAGAAATAGTGGACATACGGAAGTTTATGAAAAAATTAGAATCTGAAGGTGATAGGAAGGGATCAGAAATCAGAAAGAAATCATCATATTCAAAGCAGGTCCCAACGGTGTCAGCATTAGCATTGGTTGTAGATTAAGTCTCAAACTCCACATCGGTACTAACTGTTCAACAAACGCCACAGCATCATTTGGATATTGGTGTCTACATTAGTCGGGCCAGGATTCTGACAGATAATATAAGATACGATCTTTTAAGAAAAACACACTCCTGATCTTAAATATGATTTCTAGGTAGACACGGGAGGCATAACCAGTTCACGATGCTTTCGACATCCATGGCTCAATATGTATTCCCCATTGTTTACTTATTCATCTCAAATGAAAGGAGCATTATGTAAATACTGGGTAGTGTTTCCACAGGCCGTCCATCGTGCTTTGCAGAGAGCTTTTATTACAAAGCCCTTCACCAAGTATGAAGACTTTCACGACAGTGCTAGAAATCATATAAAATCCTCCTGGCACAAAAATACACTACAAGATGCTAACTTTTTGATGATTCGGAACAAACCAGAATTAAATTTAGTTTGTAGAATGGATGTGTCAGTCCAGCGATTGGCTGAGGAAAATCGCTCCAAGCTGCTGCTCCATTTTGTCAGCTATGGTATTTTGTGGGACACGTGATATTGCTTTACGTGGAAAAGATAACACATCAGGCAATGTACATGATCTGTACCAATTTCGTGCAGAGGCAGGTGATCTGGTTTTGCGCAATCATCTGGAAAGTGCCCCTAAGAATACTCGTTATACTTCTGTTCAATCACAAAATGTCCTTATCGAGTGAAGTGAAGACGTGATAACGAGAAAGTATTGTCTCCAAAGTCAACAACTCCATTGGCAACTCGGTTATTGCAGATGAAACTGGTGATATTTCTGGTACCATTGGTGAGATTTGTTGACACTATCTGTGAGAATATTACTATTTATGAAGTTTCTAGGGTTTGCTCCATTAGAGCATATGAATGCAGAGGCAATTGCCAACAAGATAATAGAACAATACTCCAAATTTGACCTGCTCATGGACAAGCTTCTTGGGCAGGGTTATGATGGTGGTTCAACCATAGCGGGAAAGGAGGGAGGGGTGCAGGCCAAGATTAAAGCGATGTACCCAAATGCTCTTTTGTTCACTGCTCTTCTCATCGGCTGAACCTTGTAGTGAACGACCTTAATTCAGTGAACAAGATTAGGAATACAGTGGCGACAGTGAAAGCTTATTGCCAGTGTTTTTTGTGGAAGTCCATCGAGGAGACGAAATATTCGAAACGTGCCTCTTCTTTGCGAGACACGTTGAACTACCAAGTACAAAAGTATTACAACGTTCTCAGAGAATTTTGGAGTTATCTTTGATCAGTTGAACACGCTGGCCACAGAAGGAAACTACTGGATAACGTGGATCTCTTTCCTGCCATTCATAATGAAATCATGATTGCTTTGACGTTAATTTCTACGCCATCCGCAAATGAATGGTCCTTCAGTACTTTGCGACGGGTAAAGACTTGGTTGCCGATCATCAATGACAGATGATCGTATTTCTGGACTTTGCATGATGAGTGTTTACAGAGACAAAGTCAATAAAAACAATGTCGAGTTTCTGCAATTTTTGTTTCCCGAGAAGGGCACATTTTATTAACATTGTTCATTATTATTAATTAATATATATATATATATATATATATATATATTATATATAACCTTTGGTTAGCTTCCGTCCGAATTGTTCATTCTGACGAAGGTCAAGCTTTTCACTCCACCTTAGACCTACAGTTTAACGTGGAATCCGAACCACGCCCCATCAGCAGCCCAGCGTCTTAACCACTAGACCACCTTGGGTACCCATTTATCTACCAACCACTTTCTTTATTGTGTGGAAGGATGAACAGCTGGGTTTTGCTGCGCGCCGGCTGCCGTCGGGTCTCGAACCCGGGGCCGATGGATTCGTAGTCAGCGACGCTAACCACTACACCACCGAGGTGTATATATATATATATATAGCTGCATGTACCCAAAGTACATAAATCCTGTCGACGTCCATACATATATGTGTGTGTGTGTGTTTCTAAGTGAAAAACAAGTTCACTATTCCAAAAGCTTATTTTTAAATCTTAAGCATAAAAACTGCAGTAATTTGTAAAACTAAAATTTATCGTACATACCATCTCGATCATTTGAATTTAGATACCCTGCTTCTTTATCTTATTTAATTTTATTAATTGATTACTAATTAAATTAATCAAATTTATAATCGTTTATTAATAATTAATATTTATAATTATGTTTCTAAGGGTGTTGCAAAGCCCTCTAATTGTTCTCTTGTTATACACAGCTGGCGCCCGTAGCTCGGTGGGTAACGCCATTTTTTTGTTAGCGAAGTGAAGACACGAAAGGCGGGGTTTGAACCCCGATGATACTGGTTAATAATAATAATCCAGAAGTTAACGCAATGCGTCACATTAGTTCGGCCTGAGCACTGATTATTATTATTATACAATATAAACGGGAACGTCTATAAAACCTTCAAATTGAAGTATCTAAATTTTTTTGTAACTTTAACGTTCCAAGTAATAAATAGTCCCTAAGATTAACTGCATAGGTTCCCTTTTAGGTATAGCTATACAGGGTCAAAACGAGAGCCAGTAAGTTCCCGGTAAGTGTCTATGAGGTCCTCAATTTGGAACTTGGATCTGAGAGGAACCTTTCCTTAACCCTTTTTAGTACATAATACGGAACCAAACAGTTTAAAAATGTTCTATCATACGGAACTTTATTACTTATATCGCACTCTACCGCGCACCATAATATCACCATGATCATAATGTACCTTTCTTTCACAGTATTTTCACTTTGCCTCACTTTAATCGCACGCATATATACGTACTTCGCTTCACTTTCTAGTTCAGCGTATACCTCATCTTACTGCAGTGGTACCATCGTATTATTATACACAATATACATAAAATTCTGTATAACCATTAATTTATACGCATGTATATAAGAACAACGAAATAAATAGGGTAAAATTAGAGCGCTTTCAGAAAGAAAACTGAAATCGTTCGTCTCAATTCCGTCGCGGGCGATAATTCTTTATACGTTAATTAACGCTATTTCAAATGTTATTCGGAGGAAGAATCGCTCCGTTATTCTCTAATGAATAAATTTAGAGGCATTTTAAAGGTAAGAAGAGGAAGGATTGGAATGAATTTGGGCCGAATAGATCAACATCTGCGACAGATGTCTTTGAACGCGAGTATAAAAACGGGGAAGAATAATTTCCTTTTCTCTTTATGATGGATTTAACAGTTACTAAGGAAAATTGCATTATTTCCAGCACTTCAATCGTGTGTGTGTGTGTGTGTGTGTGTGTGTGTGTGTGTGTGTGTGTGTGTGTGTGTGTGTGTATATAAATTTTTTGGACAAGTGAATCACCAGTACGATGGTAAACGCATGTTTAATTCTGTCTAATGCTTCACTCGAATCATCAGTGATTCTAAATATAAATATATCATCATCACTGAAACGTGGTTAAATACCGTGACTCGGGACTTGTTGGGGGAACTTGAAATACCGGGTTTTAAACTCTACTAATGATAGGTTACATAGGATTGGTGGTGGCGTTTTGCTGTACATTCGTAATTCCCTTAGGGCTATCGAGGTTAAGATAGATTTTCCGGCAGCAATTAATGCGATATGCGTTGAAGTTAGGGCGCGTAGTCTTAGTTTCAATTTTGTTGTTGTTTATAGACCTCCCGTTCAACCCCTCGATACCGATACTAGATTTTACACACTTCTTAGTAACTTTATTAATAATCGGGATAGTATAGTTGTCGGTGACTTTAACTGCCCTAACGTCAATTACGAGACTTTTACTGGTAACGTTGAGGGTTTGAGATTGATTGAGTTCATGGAAGATAATTTTTTACGACAGATGGTTACCGAACCAACGCGCGGTGATAATATTTTAGACGTGGTGATAACGAACGGCGAAAACATAGTCGAAGGTTTAGAAGTAGGCGAGAGTTTAGGATGTAGTGATCATCAAATTCTTAGGTTTAAGTTATTGATAGAAAACAGTAAGATAGTAACGTAATAGAAGTCCCTGATTTTCGTAGGGCCAATTTTGATAGTTTTGCGGATAGGATGAGAATAGTGGACTGAGGTGACTTATTTATGAGTAATGACGCAAATTTGCATTGGGAGGCGTTTAAAGATAGTTTCTTGAATATCGAAAGGGAGTTTATTCCTCGTAAGCCCAAGCGCGCTAGAAATCATGGTAGGCCTAAGTGGTGGACTAGGGAAATAGGCGAGTTCATAAACGAGCGTAACAGAGCGTATAGACTTAATAAGCGCAATGGCACGGTAGCTAACGCTAATAGATATATCGAGCTTCGACGTCAGGTTAAAAGATCAGTTAGGAATGCTAAGCGTAATTTAGAGAGCCTTATAGCTGCGGATAGTAAACTTAACCCAAAAAAGTTTTTTGATTACGTGAATAATCGTAAGCCGATAAAATACAATATAGGCCTTCTCTTGGAAGATAATGGCGCTTTGGCTTCCGACGCTCAGGCGATGGCGGGTATTTTTAATAACTTTTTTGCGACAGTTTTTACCGTAGAAGACCAATAATGTCCCCGATGTGGACGATATCGTTCCATTTAGCAGCGAGACTATTTTGGATGAAATAACTGTTTACGAGGGTGAGACCGCATTATATCGATAAGTTAAAAGTTAGCAAGGCTCCAGGCCCTGACGCGTTTTATCCTAGACATCTGAAAGATTTGAAAGACGTTGTCGTCGGCCCCTTAACGAAGATTTTTAATCAGTCACTGGAAACGGGGATTATTCCTGAAGACTTCAAATTAGCTAACGTCACGCCCATTTTTAAAAAAGGCGACCGCACAGTAGCTAGCAATTATAGGCCCATTAGCTTAACGTCAATTGTCGGTAAACGTTTGGAATCCGTAGTTAGGGATTGTATCATCGAACACTTAGAAAGTCGCGATTTCATTAATAGTAGTCAGCATGGGTTTCGACGCCATATATCTTGTTTAACTAATTTGTTAAAATTTTATAACGAAATAGTGCGCGAATACGATAGGCATAGAGCGGCTGACGTTATTTATTTAGATTTTAAAAAGGCGTTCGATACAGTTCCGCATAGAAGATTAATTGCGAAGGTTAAAGCGACGATATAGGCGGTCAGGTAGCTAACTGGTTAGAGGAATGGTTTCGTGCGAGGAGACAGAGGGTCGTTGTTAATGGTAGTGAATCGGGGTGGTTGGATGTAGGTAGCGTTGTCCTACAGGGTTCAGTGTTAGGCCCATTGCTATTCGTAATTTACATTAACGACATCGATGTAGGTTTGACTAGTTACGTGTCAAAATTCGCGGACGATACTAAAATAGGCAGTAAGGTTGTTAACGAGGTCGATAGAAATAGGCTCCAAGACGAAGTAAATAGGATTATGGAGTGGACGGATAAGTGGCAGATGCAATTTAACGTTGACAAATGTAAAGTTTTGCATATAGGTTCTCGTAACAATAATTACACGTACACGATGGATGATAGAGAGTTAGCGAGCGTTGACGAAGAAGTAGATTTAGGCGTATGCGTATCTAAGGATTTAAAAGTTAGGAACCAGTGCCTGGAGTCTTGCGCTAAAGCTAATAGGATGTTAGGCTTCATAGCGCGTAATTTCGAATTTAAATCGAAGAATATTATATTGCCCCTTTACAAGTCCCTAGTCAGGCCTCATTTAGAATATGCCGTTCAGTTTTGGTGCCCGTATTTTCGTAAGGATATTGATAGGTTAGAAAGGGTTCAGCGTCGTGCCACTCAACTAATTCCGTCATTGGACAACAAGCCTTATGAAGATAGGATTAAAGAGTTAGACCTGTATTCACTCGAAACTAGGAGATTAAGGGGGGAGCGTATTGAAGTTTTCGAAATCGTTAATAACATCGATAACGTAAATTTTGACAAACTGTTCACTTTCGACAATAGCAATACTCGTAATAACGGATTTAAGTTGCGTGGCAGACGTTTCATTACTAATATCGCTAAAAACATCTTTACGTTTAAAGTAATTGATAAATGGAATAATCTTCCCGCGCCCGTCGTGAACAATACCAGCGTTAATATGTTTAAGAACCGTTTAGATAGGCATTTTAAAAATATTAACATTGTTTAATGTAATAATATAACAATCACCCTTCTCCCTCTGAGCCTCCCCCTTTTCCCTCTGTGCCTTGCCCTTTTCCCTCTGAGCCTCGCCCTTTTCCCTCTGAGCCTCGCCCTTTTCCCTCTGAGCCTCGCCCTTTTCCCTCTCCCTCGCTAAAATTATTAACGTTGTTTAATATAATAAAACAATTAGTAACAGGAGCTCTGGGGGTGATGATCGAGGATGAGTCTGTTGACGATAATGCCAGCTTGTGACATGCCAGTGTAGGATGCCAGCAAAAAAAAAAAAAATTAGACTACCACGAACTTAGATGTAGCTCGAAGTGTAAACTAACCCACTTTTTGTTATTCTTTATACTTTTTTTTTATCTTTTTCTCTCCTTATTTGCATGTCTGTAACATTCTTCATTGCATGTCTGTAGTTTGCTTGGTATGATAGTGTTTGAGTTAAGAATGTGTTGCATGGTTTGTAATGCGTTCTTATTTTACTTCTTTTCATCTTTCACCCCTTTCCGGCTGAGTGGGCGGAATCCTCTACCTCCCTCTGGAGTGGAGGACTAGTCTGCAACAGCTGGAATTATTCTCTTCGACTATTTTTCCGACTTGTCGGCAGTGGCCGGCGGATGGTGATGGTGTCCTTCCTTCTCTCTTTCTGAATAAATTTTAACCCACGAGTGATAGGTTTTGCTACTTACTAACATCTTTTCTCTTCTGTTAACCCCTTACTTTCTTCTTTCTCTCGGGCTAACCTTAGAATGGATCTTAGGGTCTTTGTTAGCCTTAGCTTCTGTAGATCATCTTCATACTTTTTTCCCCTTCTTTTCTTGTCCTCTCTTTACTTGCATGTCTGTAGTTTGCATGGTATGACAGTGTTTGAGTTAAGAGGGTGTTTGCATGGTTTGTAAGCGTCCTTATTTTACTTCTTTTCATCTTTCACCCCTTTCCTATTCTCTTCGACTATTTTTCCGACTTGTCGGCAGTGACCGGCGGATGATGATGGAGTCTTTCTCTCTCTCTTTCTGAATGAATGAATGAATGTTGACCCACGAATGATAGGTTTTGCTACTTACTTAACCCTTTATTCTCTTCTTTTAACCCCTACTCTCTCCTTTCTCTCGGGCTAACCTTAGAGTGGATCTTAGGGTCTTTGTTAGCCTTAGCTTCTGTAAATCTGTAGATCATCATACCGAAATTCACCACATGTCTCTCTGTCTCTCTCTCCTTTTCAGGTCCAAACGGCTTGACCGATTTTTATGAAACTTGTTCCCCTGAGATCCCTGGAGTGTTTTAGCAACTATTTTTTGGGATCGGATGTTCCCCCCAAAAATTATATGCTGAAACACGAAGCACTTAAATTTCAAGATTTTGGCCCATTAGTCTTAGGATGTGTAACTCAAAATTTTGATGGTTGCTTTCTTTCGTGTATTTGTTGATCTGCTTTTCTGGCTATTAGAAAAATATAAAATTTTATAGAAGCGTTAACTGGTGGCCTTCCCTATCATTAAAGTCTACGAGTAAACCAAGTTCCAACACGCTTCTACAGAGTTTCATACACTTTCGTAGAATGAAGAAAATCAAGTTGGGGAATAAATTTAGAAAAGAATATAGCCACCAAAATTTTTAGCTACACATCGAAAGTCATGATAGGTAAAAAAAAGTGACAAGTTTTACTTGAAATTTAACTGCTTCGTGAGCTTCAAGTAAAATCTGTGAAGCTGCACTTAAAATTCAAGTGACTCATGAACTAAATGTAAATGTTAAATTCTAACTCGCTTAACATTTTCTCAAAATGATTGTCCAATTGTGACTATTGTGTGTCAAAAAAAAAAAAAAAAATGTTCTGAAAACTTAATTTTCACGTTCACGTCGCATTCTTCTTTGTCAAAAATAAAACATGTTTCGTAAACAACATTCTGGATTATAATACCAACACATAATAGTACCATGACTCTACAGTAAATATGTATTGTCCGAAGGGTGATGACAGCCTTCCGCAGGAACTAGCAAAAATATCTCCCCCCACAGGGCGGGTTTTTGTTAAGTGTATGATATATCATTAAAAAGACCGCACCTCCATGAATTAAAATCAACAAGGGTAATGAGTGAGGAGGGCCAGAAACTGGCACAGCGCTCAGGCCAATTAATGCGGTCCATTACGCTAACTCGCGTTATCATCGGTGCTGTGTCAGTTTGTGGTCCTCCTCACTGACCATTATTTATCCTAAAATAGAGAAATTTAAAGTACATAACAGCTTCAGGATCTGACATTACTCAATGAGTACTAATAGATCGGAGTATTTTATTTAAAAATTTACTAACTATAGTTTCAACAAGCGGTAGCTCACTATTGCCCTCCGGGCAAGTAGCAGTATATGTCACAGTATATGTAGCAGTATATGTCACAGCTAGCTGCATATGTATATGTACATTAGGGTGGCCCACTTTTCATTT